>AWOL01S0004223.1:188079-226875 GCA_000715115.1 Nicotiana otophora
TCAATTGGTATCAAAGTGAGGCTCACGAACTTTGCTTAACATTAAGTGAGAAAAAGATCATGGGATCAAATACAGTCGCTAGAGCGCTATTCCAAGAATGAACTTCTCAAGTACGACCCCGTACTTCAATGGTCAACACTTTTCTCACTGAAAAGTACGTATGGAGATCTACACTATGTCATATGACATTAAAATTTGGTGCGTGATAAAAAAGAAAAATCTTCCAATTCCGCCAAAGAAAGATGACAATGGTCGAGTCATAATATCATTTGGTCCTCTTGATTTAGATGATTACACTGAAGAACAATTAGTTGTCATAACAATGAATTCTAAGGCAAAACAATCTATTGTATAATGCTATCAGTGGAGAAGAATATGAAAAGATATCAAGTTGTGAAACTGCAAGGAAATGTGGGATAAATTAGAGGTCACATATGAAGGAACCAACAAAGTCAAAGAAACAAGGATCAATCTTCTAGTTCGAGACAATGAATTATTTCAAATGAAGGATGGAGAATCGGTAGAAGAAATATTTTCCAGGTTCAGCAAAATCCTTGGAGACTTAAAATAATTTGGTAGACCAATCAAAAGTGGAGAACAGTTCAAAACAATTCTGAGAAGTCTTCCCACGATTTGGCAACCCAAAGTCATTTCTTTAGAATGTCAGGATCTTGACAAAATACCCCATGATGAACTTAGAGGTGATCTAATTGCATTTGAAAAAGAACATTTAGACAGGCAAGTTCAATAAGAAAAGAAGAAGACAATCGCATTCAAAGCAATTGTGGCTGAATCAGAAAATAAAGAAGAAGAAGAAGAAGAAGAAGAAGAAGAAGAAGAAGAAGAAGAAGAAGAAGAAGAAGAAGAAGAAGAATAAGAAGAAGAAGAAGAAGAAGAAGAAGAATAAGAAGAAGAATAAGAAGAAGAATGAGGAGAACAAAATGAGAACATAGCTATGCTCTCCAAAGTGGTAACAAGCATGATGAAGAAGAACAGAAACAGAAGAAGAGGCAAATAAAAGTTCAGAAAAGAGAAGATGAACAATGATAACGAAAAAAATGATGAAAGATGCTACGAGTATGGAAAACATGGACACATCCAAGCAAAATGCACTAAACTGAAAAAGAAACTTAGCAGGAACTTTCAAAAGAAGAAATCCTTTGGAGCTTGGAGTGATGAAGAAGAATCTGGTCATGAAGAAATCGCCAACATGCACTTCATGTCCGTCAATGAAAAAAGCGATGAAGACTTAGGTGAACTTGGCCTCGTGACAGATGAAGTTACAAGTGAGGTATGTCTTCCTACATGTCCTAACTATCATGAACTTCAAGAATTTATTGACATTGCTCTTGCAGATATTGAGAAAGTTCGAATGAACTTAGAAAAATCCAAAGAGAAAAGAAAGATTGGGCTTTGAAGTTGGAAGTATGTGAAATTGAGGGGAGATATGCTTCAAGATGAAGTTAATGAACTTCAACTTCAACTGAACGGATTACGAAAATCCACCACTCACAGTTCTATTAAATCAAATCAGTTTGTTCCTCATAAATCTCCAACTAGAACTAGAAATCCTTCTTCATGTACTCACTGTGGTAAAAATGGGCATAACTCTAACCATTGAAGGTTTAGAATCAGAGGAGAAAAAGTCTCTGAAAATTCTAATAACCCCACATGCTTCTACTATGGAAAACTAGGTAATACCTCTAACCATTGCAGGTTTAATAACAACAGAAGATGAGTCTGGCGAGTCAAGCTAACACTCAGAACACTAACCATTCAGGACCCAAGAAAGCTTGGGTACCTAAAAACAAGTAATTTGTTTTTGCAGGAACAACGCAAGAAGAGTAGAAAAGGGAAATGGTATCTTGATAGTGCATGTTCCTCAAACATTACTGGTGACAAACAACTATTCAAAACGATCACCAAATTAGATAGAGGAATTGTTACGTCTGGAGACAAGTCAAAAGGGAATATAATTGGAGTTAGAAGAGTCCCTCTCAACTCAACATGTGATGTAGACGAAGTATACTGGTTGATGAACTTGGTTAAAAAAACATGGTTGGTTTATTGAAGACGAAGTAGGTAAAGTTATTCTTTCTAGAAATAAAGACAAGAATGTTTATACTATCAGTAACATAGATAGTCTTGGTAATCAAATTTGTCTAGCTTCTATAATTGATGATCTCTGGATATGGCATAGAAAGCTTGGACATGCTAGCATGCATACTATTCAAAAACTTTGTAAACGAGATCTTGTCATGGGTCTTCCAAAACTAGTTTTTTCAAAAGATCATATTTGTGATGCATGTCAATTAGGAAAACAAACTTGTTCATCTTTAAAATCAAAAATATTGTTTCTACTACTAAACCTCTTCAACTCTTGCATATGGATTTGCTTGGTCCAACTAGATCTGCTAGCATTGGTGGTAGAAAATATGTTTTTGTTATCGTAGATGATTTTTCTCGTTTCACTTGGGTTATTTTTCTGAGTCATAAAGATGAAGCCCTAAGGAACTTTGAAGTCTTTTGTAAGAAGGTACAACGTGAAAAGGGATATTACATTTCTACTATCAGAAGTGACCATGGAGGAGAATTCGAAACCAGAGCCTTTGAAAACTTTTGTAATGATCAAGGAATCTCTCACAACTTCTCTTCGCCAAGATCACCCAAACAGAATGGAGTGGTAGAATGTAAAAACAGAACTTTGCAGGACATGGAAAGAACCATGATTGTGGAAAACTCACTACCTCACCACTTCTGGGCAGAATGTGTAAGCACAACATGTCATATTATCAATAGATGTCTAATTCGACCCATTCTTAAAAACACACCATATGAGCTATAGAATGGTAAGAAACCCAACATCAGTTACATCCACCCATTTGGATGAAAATGCTTCATTCACAATAATGGAAAATACAACTTGGGCAAGTTTAATCCAAAAAGTGACGAAGGTATTTTTGATGGTAGGCTATAATCTCGTGTTTGCGTTGCTTATTACACTTCAATTTACTGCACTTTAATTGAGTTTGATATTTAATCGCTAGTGTTCTGCACTAATTGTGTATTGTATGCCTTATAGGAGTGAATCTGGGTTATGTAGATGTTATGGAGCTAATTTGAGTGATTTGGAGATTTGAAGTCTCAGTAAAAGTCCAAGGAATTAAGTCGGTATTGCGTTTGGGGGTCAAGGACCGAGTTTGGATATCCAAAAGCGAGCAAAATGAATTACTATGAGATTCACCACAGCCGCGGCGCGTGGGGAGCTGCGGCTGCCCAAAATTCTGCTGGCTGTCATAACAAGCTCTTTGAATTTCCCCACAACCACCTTGCATGGCGCGTTGCCCCATGTGGAGCTCCTATGCAATTTGTACAGAGTTATTATCCCAATTCGCGCAGGAAAAAGGTGTTTTCATCTGGCCCCGACCCTACTTAGTATAAATACATGTAAAAACATTATTTTAAGGACTTTTTGGCACATCTTAGACCTAAGTAAGCCAAGGAGAAAGTGGAGAAGCGAAAGCTCAAGGATTTCATCATTCAATCCTCACTCAAGACAAGGGTTTGGATTGTTTTATGTTTTCCTTTAACTTAAATATTGTTATGATGAATTACTCCATATCCATTGAGTAGTTCTCTTTAGGGTTTGATGGAATTGGTGTATTGACACTTGTTTGTGGATAATTAACTCTAGTTTTATGTATTGAATCGTTTTGGTCGTTTTAATTATTGCATCTATATTCACTTGTTCGTGTAATCGAGAGAGACATAACTTGTGATATTATTGCATTATATTTTGTTGGTTGAAGTCATTAATTATTCTTAGTAATCAGAAGAGACTAGTTGAATTGTTGATTAAACTTAGTTAGGAGAATAATCGAGAAAGGTTCTTCTAAATACCAAACCACTACGAAGTCTTGCATATCTTCACGTGCTTAAAATTGGTTCATCTTGTGAGGTTGAGACTTAATCGAGAGAGGAGTTTCTTCTAATCAATTGAACTAATAATCAAGTGAATTCGAGAGACTCACTTGAACATTAAAAGTAAATTATCTAGAGTTAAATCCCAAACATTTATCTTGCACCTATCATATCAACTCTATCTTCTCCCAATTGGTAATTTCCTTTGCTTAATACTTGCGTTGATTGTCATTAGCCAATAGTATAGATTCTTAGTTAATTTTAGTTTTAATCACATAAACTAAATTGTTGATCATCTTGGATAGAAATCTAGCTATAAACTACGATAATACTATTTAACTCCAATCCCTATGGATACGATATTTTAATTTACTATATTCGACTTGCGAGCATATTTTAGTGTGTGTTTTGCGCTCGTCAATTTTGGTTCCGTTGCTGGGGATTGGCAATCAATAGTGTTTGAAATAGTCTGTAGTGCTAATTTAGAAATTTTTCTTTTTATTTTATTTATTTATCCCTTTTTATGTTTGGTGTTCTTTAACTGTGCGCAGGCTACAAGTTAGATTGGTGTATGACTCGATCTTCTGGGAAGGAATTGCAACCATACAAACCAAAAATCGAGAAATAACTGCGACATTTGAGGAAGGAAAGAAATCTCGCCGAGAAAGTAGAGAAGGTTAGGCAATCCTCAACCACGGAAGACATGGCTGGAGATGGTGATAATATTAATTTGGCTGCAAGAGAGGCATCCCAACTCAGAGAGAGATAACTACAAGGGATGCTGAAAAAGCAACACTTAGAGATGCACAAATTTCTTATGAGAAGGAGAGGGCTCGAAGAATGGCTCAGAATCAGCCTGTGGGTGAAGACCAGTTCGGAAACATAGCTGCCGGCCAAGGGACACCACTTGGTGATTATGCTAGACTGGTCTACAACCAAGGCCTGTCAAGTGTGAGGCCATCTCCAGTGGCAGCTAATAATTTTGAGCTGAATCAAGGGTTGCTCCAAACGCTTCAAAATAGTTACATTTTCATAGGAAAGATGAACGAAGATCCAAACAATCATCGGATGGACTTCGAGGAGATATTGAATACCTTTCAATACAATGGTGTGTCACAAGATGTTGTTTACCTAAGGGAATTCCCCTTCACACTTAAATATGATGTAAAACACTGGTTTCGAATCTTGCCCCAGGGATCGATTAGAACATGGGAGGAGATGACCAGAAAATTTCTTGCTAAATATTTCTCCTCAGCTAAAACGGGCAAGTTTAGAAGAGAAATCCATAACTTCTGTCAGAATGAGACTGAAACGGTGTTTGAAGCTTGGGAGAGATTTAAGGAGATAGTGCAAAAGTGTCAACATAGCGAAATTGAACTCTGGATGTAACTCCAGGACTTTTGGGATGGATTGACACCGACCTCACGGAGAACATCGAGTAATGCAGCTAGAGGCCCATTGATGAAAAAGACTCCTAAGGAGAGAGTCACTATTCTTGATGAGTTGTCTGAAGATGCAAATCAGTGGCCCTCTGAAATTGCTGAAAGAAGAAGGTCGAATGGTGTTCGCCAGGTTGATCCTAACACATCTGTAGGTACAACTTGATGCCGTGGTAAAGGAGATAAGGAAGCTAGCCTTAGCTTCGATACATAATGAGCCTCATGCAGCATGTGAAATATGTGGAAGAGGATACCCTACTTATGAGTGTTAAGCCTAAATTGAGGAAGTTAATGTTGTGGGTAATTATAAATTTAATGCAATGGGTCAGAAGCACCCCGATTTTTCATGGAGTTCACCTGGGGGTACAGCAAATGCATGGCAACAAAATAACTCCAGATTTCAAGGAGCTCTTAGTTTTGTGAATTAGATGAGGATGCAGTTTCAGCCTCAATAGCCAATTCAGTCTGGGTTAGAAGATCTAATGAAGTCATTCATTGTCAAGACTGATGAGAAATTGGATGCTCATGGTGCAGCTATCAAAAAACTTGGGACAAGTTTGCGTAACTTGGAGAGACAAGTGGGACAAATTGCAACTATATTATCTAAGAGAATCCCAGGTACTCTGCCAGCTGATACTGAAAAGAATCCCAAAGAAATGATAAATGTTGTAACCTGAGAAGCTGACAAGTGTTGAAAGATCCCACTCCAATTCACAAAGAGGTTGTGCCTGAAAAAGAAAGTGGGAAGGAGCTGAAAATTGAAGATGATAAAAAGACTGAGAAGAAGAAAGGCAAGAAAGGAGCTGAGAAAAAGAAGAAGGAGGAAACGTCAAGAAGGGAGGAATCTGATGATGTGAGCAAGCACATGCCTGCTTTACCTTTTCCCCAAAAGCTTTATAGAGAGAAGCTGGACAAGCAATTTGAGAGATTTCTGGATATGTTGAAACAAGTTAATGTAAATTCACCATTTACTAAAGTTCTCTCCCAAATGCCAGCTTATGCTAAGTTCTTGAAGGAAATCCTGACAAAGAAGAGAAAGGCAGAAGAGACCTCAGTGGTCAAGCTCACAGAGCATTGCAGTGCGATCTTGCAAAACAAACTCCCACAAAAATGTGGAGATCCAGGGAGTTTTACTATACCTTGATCATTAGGCACTCTTAATTTTGATAAGTCTTTATGTGATTTTGGTGCCTCAATTAATTTAATTCCTTTGTCTATTTAAAGGAAACTGGAGAATGAACTTGGAGAGATAAGGTCTACACCAATATCTTTGCAGTTGGTAGACCAAACAACTATAATATCCGAGGGGATAGTGTAAGATGTATTAGTTCGGGTAGATAAGTTTGTATTTCCTGTAGATTTCATAGTGGTAAATATGGAGGAGAACAAGGAGGTCTCCCTCATCCTAGGTAGACCATATTTAGCAACGGGTAGAGATATACTGGATATACATGCTAGAAAACTCATGCTTAGAGTGGGGGAGGAGACGGTGACGTTTGAGATGAATGTAGAAACTTGAGTGAAAAAGGATAAGCCAGCTGTAAGTGTTGAGTGGAGAGTGAAAAGCGTGAATGAGAAGGTCCCAATGATTGAGAAAGCTAAGTGTGGGGTGTACCCTAAGAAAGCATAGAATAAGCTGTCTGCATGGATGTGTTTTTTCGTTTTAATTGTGTGTCATGGGGACATGCCACAACTTAAAGTGTGGGGTGGGAAAAATTATATGTTGTATGTATCTGTGTTAGTAATTTAGTTTTGCTGTTTTAGCAGTTAGAGATAGAAAATTGAAAAACAATCATAAACAATTAAAATTTTCGACTATTACTGACGATGGATATCATTCGACGGGTTTCTTGAGGAATTAAAGTCGAAAGAAAAAAAGACAAAACAAATTTCTTTTGTAGGTAGTGTATTAATTCACCCTTGGTTTTACTTTGTGTCGCGGTTCTTTTCCAAGGGTTTTGTTTGAACCGGGTATAGTTAGTTTTTATTTTTGTTACGTGTAGGAACCCTTGTACTATGATTTGAATTGAAAGCAATATCTCTTGACTTGGTTATGCCTTGAGAATAGTGAATGTTTTAGTTGTGACGCTTAGGCTCAGTTTTTGACTCTTGCATAAGTACTTTAAATTGTATAATTTTAACTTTGCTTAACTGCTTTGACTAGAGTGTCTTGATAATCCAATCTTGAATGAGTTATGTGCCATGTGTGTGTGAGGTTTTGTTATATTCTATGCATTGCACTTGATGTCTAGAACTTGCCCCATGTGTTTGCAACGCGAAATGGTAGGTTTGTTCTAGTCTTGGAAGTGATATAGGCATTTATTTGTTGATCCAATTATATTTTATTACCCACCTAATTCTGATATATCTTAGTTAATCCCGTTGAGCCTATAATCCTATTTCTTTGGAAATCACATTGCAAGCCCTACCCATTTGTTCGAATTGACCATATAACTGAATCTTGTACATCTCATGAGCACTTAAATTAGTTCGAGAAGATCGGGAATAGACTGGCCCATTTTTTAAAAAAATGTTTTTTATAAAGATTTTTAAATATTGCTTTTTTGGATTTTTTTTAATGGAATTTTGAAAATGTTTTAAAAAGAAGGAATTCTACGGAAGGAAGAAAATATTTTGGATTTTGATTTCAAATTTTTATTTTCTTTTTATCGAATGAAAGACTTCGGAAAAGAAGGAAAATACTTTTGGATTTTTTTTAAGTAAATAATTCTAAAGAGGGAATTAAGGAAAGAAAAAAATATTTTAAATTTTTTGAAAATTGGGGTCGGAACCAATGAGGTTTGCCTATGTATCTCACATCCGGTGAGAATCAGACCCGCGTAGTTCGGTAAGATCGATAATAAAGTACATAAGCAAGCTCTCTTTTTTTTATTCTTTTTTATTTTTTTCTTTGGGAATGTTTGAAAAGAAGACTTCTTAAAAAGAAGGAAAATAATTTTTTGGATTTTGGTTGAATCGTTTTTTTTTCTAATGAAATACTTCGGAAAAAGAAAGGGAATTAAGGAAAGGAAAAATATTTTTTTTTTTGAAAGTTGGGGCCGAAACCGATGAGGTTTGCCTACGTATCTCACATCCGATGAGAATCAGACCCGCGTAGTTCGATCAGAAAAGAATGACCTTTTTTTCTTTGAAAAATATTTGTCGTACTTTGAATTTTTTTGTTTTTCAAAATGTCGGCAGAGTTTTGGGATTTTTAAATACTTGGATTTGCTTTTCCTATTCTAGAAATCGGTCAACATGCAAGCCGAAATAAATAAATGTACAAGTAGCACGTAATAATGCATCAAGATGGTCTTTTGATTTGGGTACACTCCGGCATGAGGTTATGTCATTCTAAGTTTAAATCCTGGGTGTATTGTTCTAGACCTGAATTACCTGCTCGGACAACTCAAGCTGGGGGGGAGGGGGGGCAACGTACCAGTAACCAAAAGGCCATCCAGTTTAAATCTAAATTAGGGTATGACACTAACAGAAAAGAAGTCACGCCAGCGTGCACTTCCCAAAAGATTTAGAAGACTCTGGGAGAAGAAGGGTTTCACAACAGTTTTATATACAGTTCAAACAATATCAAAGCGGTAAAAAGCAGCATTTAACACATTAGGCTCAAACACATAAAAATCAGATAAAACAAAAGCCAAGTATAACAGTTATTCTAAGCACGAATTCTGAACCCTGAACCAGAGATTCTGGGTTCTTGTCCCCAGCAGAGTCGCCAGAGTTGTCACACCTCTTTTTTTCCGGGAGATAGGGGATTAGGAAATTTTTCCAATTAAATTGATATTAATCGATATGGGATTATTTATTTATTTAGAGTCGCCACTTGGGATAATTATTATGGTGTCCCAAGTCACCGGTTTATTTTAAAATCCCAAATCGAGGATATTGACTCTATTTATGGTCCGCGAACACAGAAGATCGAGTAAGGAATTCTGTTAACCTGGGAGAAGGTGTGAGGCACTCCCGAGTTCCGTGATTTTAGCACGGTCGCTTAACAATTAATACTTGGCATAATTATCTGATTTATTACATGTTTTAAACCTATTATTCATTTTGTCGTTTACCGCTTTTAATTATTTACTTAACCGCTTTTTGGTATTTATGGAGTTATTGTTCTTTTGAAAAAGCTACGATGTCGTACACTTGTCGTTTTGGTACATATTGTGAATCGCGCCATGTGAAACGTACCCGCGATTTGCAACATGTTTATTTTATAATTTTTGAAGTTATGGTGAAGTCGCGTGAAACGCGCACTTGAGTTGGGATTTACGTATCGTTGCCATTCCACAAGAATCGTACCCATAATCACAATGATTTAGTAATCGCGCTTAAAGCAAACTACAAATGTTTATGAGTCTCTCTTCCTAAACTAATTTGAGATTATTGTGAAGGCCATAGATTATGAAATTTATTTGTGGATGACATGTCTTAATTGCTAATGGATCATTTAGGACTTGATGACCAAAATGCTCTTTCAATTCATCTTATAATCTATAGAAATAGGTCCCAACTGATAGTAATACGTTAATCAATCCAACCGTTCTTATCATTAAAAAGTATTCCTAAAGCCCAATCACTTCACATGAATGTCCAACTCATCTTTCAACATATTAGTGTATGACCCAATTAGGAAATAATTCATTTACCAATTAAGCTTTGAGCCCATATTCTAAGCTCATTCCAAAATAACGACACAAGTGAAGCAAAACTCACGTCTTAACACCAAAAGAATCAACCAAGAAATTCAAGGCATGCTAAATAACTAAAACTAAAAACAGTAAGCAACTAAGCTAAAATATCCGTCAAAAACAACAAGTGAAATAGTAAACCAATCGTGAATCAATCCTTAAGCAAAACAGAAAACAAAATTCAAACTTATGGCAAACATAATATGAATTGGAATCCGAAAACTGGAGAACATGAAATGGTCCTTTCAATAGCTAAATATGCTCCGGTACAATAGGAACAAAGCTCTGCTGGATTTTTGTATGAACTAAACACAACCGAAAACGATACCGAGAACCTCGACGAAGCTTTGAACCTCGACTGAAACTCTTTTGTTTTAGTGTTTAGGTAAGTTTCATCTAGTGGCTCATGGAAGAAGATGAGGTGTTAGGTGTTGGTTTTCTGCTGGAATTTTAGGCTGAATTTTTGAAAGAAAGAGGAAGAAAGAATGACACAAATAGAAATTCTCTTAGCGTAGAAGAAACAAAAAAACATTTCTCTCAATTCCCTCCTCTCTATTTTTTTCCCTTCTCCCCCTTTTTTTCTCCTCACATTTCTCTTCTATTTTTAGAAACAATTTCGGAATTTTCATATTTGTTTTATTTTTTATTTTTAATTAAAAAGAATTCCTACTTCCCATTTTTCTTTTTTAAAAAAAACATAATTCCCCACTTTCCTTTACTTTTATGTTATAATTTCTCACTCATTTACTTTTATTATATTTAAATTCCCACTTTTTTACTTTTTTTTTTTTTTATTTTCCACTTTTTTTACTTTTCTTTTTTTTAATTTCCAATTACTTTTACTTTTTTTAAAAATAATTTCAGCTACCTTTTCTTTAATTTTTCAATTCCAACTTTCTTTTACTTTTCATTTTTTTAAATTTCCACATTCTTGTACTCTTCTTTTTTTTGTACTTTTCCATTTTCTTGTACTTTTTTATTAAACAATTTCCACCTACTTTTACTTTTACTTTTGTAATTCTATATTTCTACTTTTCCTATTTTTTATTCCCATCCGAAATTTTTAAAAAAATATTTTTTTTGGTTTTTAAATTTATTTTATTTTAAAATAAAGATAAAAATAAAAATAAAAATAATACTAATAGTAATAATTGACCTTTTAAATTTTGATTTATTTTTACCCTATATATAAAAAAAATGTAACAAAGCTAAAACATATATATTAAAATTCTAAAAATATTTACATAGTAAAAGGTGATAAAAATTCAAATATAGTCAAAACTTAGGTGCTCACAACAACTAGTTAAAGTTCTACTTGATCCTTGACTGATTGAGCTCGATTAGTTGAGTAGTACACTACGGACAAGCATGTGGTTTATCTTTTGTGGCACATGAATGTTATTTCTGAGAGTGAGTGAATTTTTTCTATATTGAGTTCTCAATTGTTGTTAAATTTGATGGTGTGTGGAACTACTCTCTATTGTTGTGAGGGCACTCGATTCATGAAGGAAGGGTAATGTTGTTGACCTCTGTGTTAGAGTAAGTGAGCGGGCTATAAATAATTTGTGGTGCTTTTGAGTTAAATCTTGAGGCGAGGATGTTACGCTATTGTGCTTAGTCTATTTTAAATATTCTTGGTTTAATAAGTTAGGGGAGTTGCTAAATATGGTCATGTCTATATAAAGTGTGGTTTGATTGCTCGAGAAGGAGCGATGGTTTAAGTGTGGGGTGTTGATGGTAGACTATAAACTCGTGTTTTAGTCGCTTATTACACTTTAATTTACTATACTTTAATTGAGTTTGAGCTTTAATTGCTAGTGTTCTGCACTAGTTGTTTATTTTATGCATTGTAGGAGTGATTCCGAGTTATGTAGATGTTATTGAGCTAATTCGAGTGATTTGGATCTTTGAAGTCTGAGTAAAATCCCAAGGAATTAAGTCGAGATCGCGTTCAGGGTTCAAGGACCGAGCCTGGATATCAAAAAGCGAGCAAAATAAAGCTGCCTGTCAGAACAAGCTCTCTGTATTTCCCCACAATCGCCCCGCATGGCGCGTCGCCCCATGCGGCGCTCCTGTGCAATATTTACAGAGTTATTATCCCAATTCGCGCAGGAAAAGGTATTTCCGTCTGGTCCCGGCCCTACTTAGTATAAATACATGTAATAACGTTATTTTAAGGACTTTTGGACACATCTTAGACCTAAGTATTCCAAGGAGGAGGTGGAGAAGAAAAAGCTCAAGGATTTCATCATTCAATCCTCACACAAGATAAGGGTTTGAATTGTTTTATGTTTTCCTTTAACTTAAACATTGTTATGATGAATTACTCCATATCCATGGAGTAGTTCTCTTTAGGGTTTGATGGAATTCGTGTATTGATACTTGTTTGTGGATAATTAAGTCTAGTTTTATTTATTGAATCGTTTTGGTTGTTTTAATTGTTGCATCTAAATTCACTTGTTCGTGTAATCGAGAGAGACATAACTTGTGATATTGTTGCATTATATTTTGTTGGTTGAAGTTATTAATTCTTCTTAGTAATCGGAAGAGGCTAGTTGAATTGTTGATTAAACTTAGTTAGGAAGATAATCGAGAGAGGTTCTTCGAAATACCAATCCACTACGAAGTCTTGCATATCTTCACATGCTTAAAATTGATTCATCTTGTGAGGTTGAGACTTAATCGAGAGAGGAGTTTCTACTAATCAATTGAACTAATAATCAAGTGAATTAGAGAGACTCACTTGAATATTAAAAGTGAATTATCTAGAGTTAAATCCCAAATATTTATCTTGCACCTATCCTATCAACCCGATCTTCTCTCAATTGATAACTTCCTTTGCTTAATACTTGAGTTGATTGTCATTAGCCAATAGTATATATTCTTAGTTAATTTTAGTTTTAATCACATAAACCTAAATTGTTGATCATCTTGGATAGAAATCTAGTTACAAACTACGATAATATTGTTTAACTCCAATCCATATGGATACGATATTTTAATTTACTATATTCGACTAGCGAGCATATTCTAGTGTGTGTTTTGCGCTCGTCAATTTTTCTTGGATATTCTCCCTCAAGTATAGCATATGGAGTATTCAATAAAAAGAAGTTTATGCATCAAAGAATCCATTCATGTTATTTTTGTAGATACTAACCCTCGCTTAAGGAATGAAAAACTTCCTGAAGATGAGGAAATTTCTATTGTCCCAAAGTCTACTGTTATAGGAAAAGACAGTCACGATCAGTCGACCAATCAAGAAAATTAGTCAACTGAGGAGCATATTGAAATCCAGGAACCATCCTCTACTGAACAGTCAACCACTATGGAAAAAGAGCCAATCACAAGTATTCCAGATGAATGGAAATGTGAACCTGGATATCCTCACAAATTCATCATTAGAAATCCACAAGAAAGTATCTCTAAGATCTCAGAAGATCAACTCTCACATGGCCTTAATATCACAACTTGAGCCAAAACAGGTTGATAAAGCCCTTAAAGACAACTACTGGGTCAAAGCTATGAAAGATGAACTTGATCAATTTGAAAGAAATAAAGTGTGGGATTTGGTTCCAAAACCTTCAAATGCTTCCATTAATGGGTTTTCAGAAATAAGCTAAATGAGTCTGGTCAAGTAGTACGTAACAAAGCAAGGCTAGTTGCACAAGGTTACTCTCAGCAAGAGGGAATCGACTATGATAAAACATTTGCAATTGTAGCAAGATTAGAATCCATTCGTATACTACTTGTTTTTGCTTCTCATAAAGGATTCAAGCTATTTCAAATGGATGTAAAAAGTGCCTTCCTAAATGGATATATCTCTGAAGAAGTATACGTGAAAGAGTCTCTTGGTTTTGTAAGTGACAGATTCCCAAACCATGTATTCAAGCTATCTAAAGTTATATACGGACTCAAGCAAGACCCTCAATCCTGGTATGAGAGACTAAGCTCTTTTCTCCTAAATCAAGGCTTCAAACGAGGTAATATTGACACAACCTTGTTTATTAAGCACTCAAATCCAAATAATCTTATTACTCAAATTTATGTTGACGATATTATTTGTGTAAGCGCTAACTCTGTATTATGTGAAGAATTCTCTCATACTATGAAAGGATAATTCGAAATGAGCATGACGGGAGAGCTAATTTTCTTCCTTGGACTGCAAATCAAACAATCTCCCAAAGGGATTTTTATTAGCCAAACCAAGTACACCAAGGAACTCATAAAGAAATTTGGTATGGAGAATGCAAAATCTATTGGAACTCCAATGAGTCCAACAACTACGCTTGAAGAAGACAAGAATGGAAAAAGTGTGGATAAAACAATGTATAGAGGAATGATTGGATCTCTATTATAGCTCACTGCTAGTCAACCAGATATAATGTTCAGTGTATGTAAGTGTGCAAGGTTTTAGTCGGCTTCAAAGGAATCTCATCTTACTGCAGTTAAACGCATTATTAGATATCTCATTTGGACCACTGAGTTAGGATTATGGTATGCTCATTCTAACAATTTTGTTTTAAAAGGATTTTCAGATGCAGATTTTGCATGTGATAGGATTGACAGTAAAAGTACTAGTGGCACATGCCAATTGTTGGGAAATGCTCTAATTTCCTGGCATAGAAAGAAATAAAATTGTGTTGCCTTGTCAACTACTGAAGTAGAATATTTAGCTGTTGGAAGTTGTTGTACACTAGTTCTTTGGATCATGCATCAACTTCTCGATTATGATTTATCTCTTACCTCTACTCCTATCCTCTGTGATAATACAAGTACTATATGTCTGTCAAAACATTATGTGCATCATTCTAGGGCAAAATATATAGAAATTAACCATCATTTTATTCGTGATCATGTTGCAAAAGGTGATATCTTGTTAGAATCATTAGTACTGAATCTCATCTTGTTGATAGTTTTACAAAACCTCTTCTGGAAGAAAGATTTTATCTACTACGTAAAACGATTGGTATTACGTCTATTATGTAAAGAAATCTATCGTATCTTTATAAAATATTTTACTTTCTTTCTGAGTTTGCTTAATTGAGTGTATTAATTTGATGTGAGTGTTATTATTACACTTCCATTGGTGCCGACGAAGCAACTCCTCAGAAGTGTCACTTCCATCTGAACCTGCCCTTTCCTCTAACTTATGCAACCCTTCAACCTTCCAAAAGCCTATATAAGTACCCCATTCCTCTCTCATTCTCCATCACTTCTCACAAAATTCCTCTACCATGGCAAAAATAAACCTCTCATCTTCCACTGCCACAAGATAGAGCAGATGATTCCATAAAACCCAAAGTCCTGAAGAAACCGTCGACCTTGAATCATCCCTAGATTTAGACTTTTTCAAACCCGATAATGAAAGCAGTGACTCATCAGTGGATCTCCCTATTAGCCAGAAAAAGGCGGGAAAAATACCTATGGAGCAAACCCCCAAAAGGCCTGCATGCAAGAAAGGGAAAGCGGAAAGCACATATTTGGGGCCAGCAGATAAACTAATCTTCTATGGACCAAGTGAGAAATCAATGTTTGAGTCTTATAAGTCTAAATATATGGCATATGGATGCTTTGTAAGTCTCTTATGAAAAACTTGCTCTATGATGTGACTGCTATCTTTGACTTTCAACGCCTTTCCCCTCTGTTTGATACTATTGGAACTTCTATGTATGAAGAGTCTGTGAGGATGTTTTGTGCAAATTTGTTTGTTAATGACAAAGATGACTTGGAATAAATGATTTTAGGCACTTAGATTGTTCTTGATTTCTATCAATTTGAAAAGATATTTTCTACTAAGTTTCATGGTTATGATGTTTTTGTGCAAAATTCCTGTCCTAGAGACTTTGAAGTTTCCTTAGAAGAGGCAAAAGCTTTTATGTCTAAAACCCTCCTGACATTGGTGTAACAACCCGGCCGGTCATTTTGAGTATTACAGCCTCATTCCCCCGTTTACTGCTTATCCTGAGCTCAATTATAATTATGTGACATATTGGTGAGGTTTCAGAATGAATTGGAACACTTAGTTCCAAGATTTAAAGTTATGTTGAAATAGTTGTTCGGAAGTCGACTTACGTGTAAACGACTTCGGAATAGATTTTTGATAATTCAAATAGCTCCGTATGGTGATTTTGGACTTATTAGTGTGTCTGAAAAATTATTTGGAAGTCCGTAGTTAAATTAGGCTTGAAATGGCGAAAATAGGAATTTAAAGTTTGGAAGTTTGACCGGGAGATTGACTTTTTGATATCGGGGACGGAATTCAGTTTTGAAAATTTGAATAGGTCTGTTATGTTATTTATGACTTGTGTGCAAAATTTAAGGTCAATCGTACTTGATTTTATAGGTTTCGACATCGAAAGTAGAAGTTGCAATTCGTTAGTTTTCATTATGCTTGAATTAGGGTGCGATTCGTGGTTTTAGCGTTGTTTGATGTGATTTGAGGCCTCGGCTAAGTTTGTATAATATTTTAGGACTTCTTTGTATATTTGGTTGAGGTCCCGGGGGCCTCAGGTGAGTTTCAGATGGTTAATGGATCGAAATTTGTACTTAGAACAATTCTGGAAATTTTTCCAGTTCTGGTGCAATCGCACCTGCGATGGAACTGGTTGGAGGTCCGCGACCGCAAAAGCGACAATACGGTCGCAGAAGCAGATATGGGCTGGTGAAGTAGTGGTCGCAGGTGCTATGGAATTTCCGTACTTGCGTGATCGCAGATGCGGACAGGGAACCGCAGAAGCGTAGCATCCGCAGAAGCGGCTCCAAGGACGCAGAAGCGGAGGTAGTAAAGGTCTTGGAAAACCACAGAAACGGTTGGTTTCTCGCACCTGCGAGACCGCAGAAGCGGCTAAGTGAGTCGCAGGTGCAAAACCTCTGGACAGTGTACAAAACAGAGGGTTATGAGCTTCCAGTTTTGGACATTTCCAACACGGGTTGAAGCGAGTTTTGAGCGAGAATTCACTGAAAAACTTAAGTTAAGTCACTTATGATCATTGTTAGTCTATAATATTGAATTATCAATGAGTATTTCGACTAGATTACGTGTTTTTGAGGTGAAATTTGAGGATTTGAGTCTAGGAATTTGAAAATAAGATTTGAGGATTGAAGGTCGAGTTGATGTCGGAATTTGGTAAATTTGGTATGGTTGGACTCGTGGTTGAATGGACATTCATATTTTGTAACGTTTGTCGGGTTCCGAGACATGAGCGATATTTATGGGATCGGGTTACACACTGCAGTATATTTTATTTCTTTAAGCATGGATCTGGCTATTATAGCGTTTGGGTTGAAGGAGCCTCTCCGAAGTCTGCACACCCTCCCTCCCCCCCCCCCCCCCATAGTGAGCGCGGTTGATTTTATATTGAGGGATGGATCTTCCCTAGGCATAGATCTTGCCTAAATAAGTTTATATTGAGGAATGGATCTTCCCTAGGCATGGATCTTGCCCGAAGCATTTTATATTGAGGGGTGGTTCTTCCGTGGGCATGGATCTTTCCCGAAGCATTTTATATTGAGGGACAGATATTCCCTGGGCTGGGTTGGGCTTATACAGTAATAAGTGACTGACTGTTAATTAATGTGTATATATATATGGGATGGATCTTCTCTGGGCTGGATTGGCCATATACAGTACTGAGTGATTGAATATTTTGAGATTGTGAGTACACGAGGTTTCCACTGAGGTGCATCACACATAGCATGTACATTGGCATGCAGATATAGAGATGTCATATTCCTCATATCATTCACGATTTGCCTATTTTTCTTGTACTGAGTTTAAATGTTGAACTTGAAAGCATGCCTACATTTTTGTACTGTTATTTCTATATTGGACTATACTAGTTAAGCTCGTCACTCCTTTCATCCTAAAGGTTAGTCATACTACACTTTGTACTTCGTGTGCAGATCCAGGTACTTCCGGATACGGCGGCTACTAGATTTCAGAGTTTTACATATTGGAGACTATCGAGGTAGTTGTCTGGCGTCCGCAGACCTTGTCTCTCTTTCCTTTCAGTTGTTTGTATTGTTCTGTATTTGTTGATACTCAATTTTGCCCTCATAGCATATATACTTTCAAAATATCATTTTTGCATCATTATTTAATTTACAAGATTTATACAAGTATTTTTATAATTTTTCATAATTTTTAGAGCTTTAAAATTAATTTTTCTTGCATCTAAATTACTTAAATATTTATCAATTATCCCTTAAATTATTTTATGATGACTTAATCATCCAAAATTATTATTTGCATCCACATATATAATTTTCTCCATTTATATAATTATATTTGTATTTTTAGGCTATTTACATAATTTTGCAATAATAGCCTATACGTTATGCATAATTATATTTATTACATCATTTATGCTAAATAGCATTTTTTATATTTTTATAATATTAAGTTATTATTTTTAATCATCTTAATTTATAAGTTATATTTTATTATCTATTAAATAGTTTTATAAATTATTTTTATTAACAATGTTTTGTGTATCCCGAATTATACCAATTTCGGACCACATTAGTGGCCCAAACTCCTCAAATCCCTGACCCAATTTCCCCAGCCCAAGCCAAATGACCCCTTAATCTCAAACCCGGACGGTACCCATTTAAAAGACCCGCCCACTCCCTTTTCGATCCTGGGCGTTAATCTCAAATGATCAACAACCCAAAATAATTCCCCACATCTCCTTATATCCCCATAACCCAAACCATGGACCCATTTTCATCATTTCCGCCGCATTCAAACCCTCCCCCTCATCTCCAAACCTAAACCCTAGCCACCTCACTCAAATCCCAGTCACAATCCAATATTACATGGAAATCGTCCATGATTCCTTTACTTTCTTGCACACACGCAGATGCTTACCATCTTTTATAAACGTTACAAGTATTTGATAATCGGTTATTTATGGAAGCTGAGTCGTTGGTGTTTGTTCAATTCCAATTCTATATTATCTTCATGTTTGTGACCTGATACACTCACTACCGGGCCCTACGGGTCCGATTTAGTGAGCGTTTTTGCCATTTTTGTTCATCGTCTAAACTAGGGTTTGCTGGATTCCTCTGTAATTCATTCTAATCTATTTTCATGTTATGTTTTCCTTATTTGTGTTTAATCTATTATTTTTCCTTATTTGGGTACTTACTTTCGCTACTATATAAACCCCTCCCCAATTTCCCCTTTGGACAGACCTTTAATCGCCCTAAGAACTATCCCTTAACTCTCACTTATTCGATACTATCCTGAAATGAAGCTCTTGGCCGGCTGAAAGACAAGGCTACAGTATTCTATTGACCTTCTCCAGTGCAAGCACTACTCATGGTCCGTTTCGAGCCTCTTATGAACTCTGAAGCACTGGGGGTTTGGGGTCTTTCGTCACTCACCTGCAATTACTGTTGTTTCTGAGATTTTGAGATTTTTCTTTATTTGTTTGTTTGCAACTAGTTAGTGCCTTGTACCATAGTAACTCTACTTCTTTTATTTTTGCTATGTGCACTAGTGTTATTTGGATTTCTCTGAGTTAATTTTGATATTATGCCACTTGGTATACAATTCTGCTTGTTCCAGCAGCACTCTGTAGTTTCACTAGCTTCAAGTCTGTGCAAGTTTTGATGTTAACTCACATAAGGATATCTATATTGATTCATGATGACTGCCTTGATTTACCAAAACCCTTTTGAGACTATGTTCTTTCTCAAATTGCTCTCTTCATGTTAAATCCCCTATGTATAATTAGCTATTTCCCTGCAAGTTTTGTGACAATACTATCTAAGTGCTTAGCTTAGTATGTCAGCCTTAGTGGATGCTCATTTTAAGTGTCCAGACTGATTAATTGCTCATCTTAATGTTTAAGTGTAAACTGGTATGTTGATCATTATGACTTAGATCCTCTTAAGGGACTAATGCATGCCCAAAAATCATTGGAATATGTCTTTGCTAAGACTTTCATGTACAAACTGCTACTTTCCTGAAGTCACCCTATGATTATATGAATTTTATATGCCAATATTGTTACCATTCCTAGGCAGACTTGTTTCTATGCTTTTATGTGCTTACTGATCGTTCAAGATTCCTAGAGTGCGACCCAACATAAGTGTAGTCTATTTCATATTTCTTCATGTGATGCATGCTTGCCTTATGAATGCTCACCTGTTGGATGTAAAAACCTTGTGTGGCGATTGGTATTTACCTGAACATTTCACATGTTAAACTTTGCAAATTAGTTGTTCTCATTAGGCTCTTATGTTGAAGTTTCCATATTAAGTCTATATCTCACTAGTCTTGCCCATGATATTGTTGGATTTCCATGTTCAAACCCCACCTTAAGGCATCTTAGGATAGTTCTAGACTAGACTCGTTTCTGAAATTTAGTTTGAAATAATCCTACTTGTAACGACCCGATCGGTCATTTTGAATATTATAACCTCATTTTCTCATTTACTACTCAATTTATGCCTTGCTATTTATTTATGACTTATCGGGTTAGTTGGTTCGGATCCGGAAGGAATCCAGAGTGAAATGAGACACTTAGTCTCATAATTGAAAATAATTAAGTTAGAAAAGTGGACCGGATATGGACCTATGCGTAAACGACCTCAGATTCGAATTCTGATAATTCCAATAGCTCTGTATGGTGATTTTGGACTTCGGATCATGTCCGGAAGAATATTTGGAGGTCCGTAGAGGAATTAGACTTGAAATGTCAAAAGTTCAATTTTTGGGAAGTTTGACCGAGGGGTTGACTTTTTTATATCAGGGTCAAAATATGATTCTGAAAATTTTAAGAGGTATGTTATGTCATTTATGACCTGTGTGCAAAATTTGAGGTCAATCGGATGTGATTTGATAGGTTTCGGCGTTATTAGAAATTAGAAATTTCAAAGTTCAATAGGCTTGAATTGGGGCGTAATTAATGGTTTTAGCGTTGTTTGAGGTGATTTGAGGATTCGACTAAGTTCGCATGATATTTTAGGACTTGTTGGTATATTTGGTTGAGGTCCCGAGGGCCTCGGGTGAGTTTCGGATGGTTAACGGATCAAAACTTGAACTACAACAGTTGCTGCAATTTCCTTCTCTTGGAAATTTCTTCTCCCGGATTCGAGCCCAGAAATCTCTCATAATCGAGCCCAGAAACCAAACCCAGATGTGAGCCCAGATCGAGCCCAGAGTCAAGGGCCACGATCGAAGCCATCATCGAGCCCATGGTCGAGGGCCACGACCGAAGCCACGATCGAGCCCAGGGTCGAGGTCCACGATCGAAGCCATGCTCAAGCCTATGGTCGAGGGTCACGGTCGAAGGCAGGGTCGAAGACATGATCGAAGGCCAAGGTCAAGGGTCATGATCGAGGATCAGGATCGAAGCCACGATCGAGGCCTAGGATCGAGGGCCAGGATCGAGGACCTCGATCGAAGGCCAAAATCGAGGAAGAACCGAGGTTGTCTGGGCAGAATTATAAAAATAGGGACTTCGTCTCATTCGCCATTTTTGACAAATTGGAGCTTGAGGAGAGGCGATTTTTGATATATTTTCAAGGAAAACTTGAGGTAAGTCCCTTGTGATAATTTCTACTCCATAATATTGAATTATCATCGAATAATCCTACTAGATTACATGATTTTGAGGTGTAAATCGGAGATTGGAACTTAGAAATTTGGAAATAAGATTTGTAGATTTGAGGGTCAAGTTGAGCTCGGATTTTGGTAAAATTGGTATGGGTATACTCGTGGTTGAAAGGGCTTTCGAATTTTATAACTTTTGTCGGGTTCCGAGACGTGGGCCCCACGGGCGATGTTTTAGCTAAATTTCGGATTTTTATGAAAAATTAGTATTTTCTTATGGAATTTATTCCAATAAATTTAATCAATTGAAACGAATTATTTGTGACTAGATTCGAGGTATTTGGAGACCGATTTGCAAGGCAAAGGCATAGCAGAGTAGAGAGTTTCACGTTTTGATTTGAGTAACAGTTCTAAATATGGTCCTGAGGGTATTAAACCCCGGATGTTGGTATCATGTGATTATTTTAGAGGTGACACACATGCTAGGTGACGGGCGTGTGGGCATGCACCGAGGGAATTGTAACTTGGTCCGTCCCGGGAAACTGTAAAGCTGAATAATTTATTGTTAGCTATATGCTCTCTATGTGTTGATAAAATTTGACTGTAAATCATGTTAGAAATAATGCTTAGGCTATGTGATAGTACTTTTGGGACCCACAGAGGTCCCGTACTTGTTGAATTGCATGCTAAATGCTATATGTACTCAGTCTCAGTTTTTTCTTGCACATTTTATCTCAGTCTCTGTTATTATTATTAATACATCATATCATTATTGTTTGGGATAATTTCATGATTAATGAGAGCCCGGGAGACCAGAGAGATTTATGACTCAGAGAGGCCGAGGGCCTGATTGTGAGATATTGATATCATAGCACGTGAGTTGTCTGTGCAGCACATGAGTTGGCCGTGTAGACCCTTATATTATACTATAGCACAAGAGTTGGTCGTGCAGCACGTGAGTTGGCCGTGCGAATCCTTATATTATACTATAGCACGTGCGTTGGCTGTGCAGCACGTGAGTTGGCCGTGCAGATCCAGATATTTATATTATGGCACGTGAGTTGTCCGTGCAGTTTATAGCGCTTGGGTTGTAGGAGCCCCTCCGGAGTCTGTACACCCCTAGTGAGCGTGGGTACCTATTGAGAGTGCGTGATGAGGGCTGGGAGCCTAGGGAGTGATTGTTGTCCTAAGAGGTTGTACTTTATTTCCATTTGTTGTTGCACTTAGTTGCTATCTGTCATTGTAGTACAATCTCTGAAAGATTGTTGATATACGGATTACATGAACAGGAAATGTATAAAAGTTGATTTCACATAAACTGCCAGATTTGATAGCATGTCTATTCTTTGCTGGAATTACTGGAAATGAACCATACCTGTGTAGCTCGTTACTATCTTCAGTTCCTTATTTATTATTGTTAATTGATGAGTTGGTTGTACTCATACTACACCATGCACTTCGTCTGCAGATCCAGGTGTTCCCGGACATAATGGGTGTTGATCCTTTCGCGTGGTTGATTTTCAGTAGATATTGAGGTAGCTGTCGTGTTTCGCAGACCTTGTATCTCCTTCTTTATCTCTTTGTTTAGTGTATTTGGTCTCAGACTATTATAGACTATATTTTCCAGACTTGTATTCATATTAGATGCTCATGTACTCAGTGACACCAGGTTTTGGGGAGTGTTTGCATTGTATTTTAAATATTATATTTTCAACCTTAAAGAGAAGTTTTGGTTTATTGAGATTATCGGCTTGCCTAGTATCGATATAGGCGCCATCACGACAGGTTGGGATTTTGGGTCATGACAAGTTGGTATCAGAGCCTAGGTTACATAGGTTTCACGAGCCATGAGCAGGTTTAGTAGAGTCTTGCGATCGGTATAGAGACGTATGTACTTATCTTCGAGAGGTTGCAGAACCCTTAGGAAAATTTTACTTTTTTGTATTCTATCGTGCGAATTTGTTGATTCTGGAAACTAAATTTCTGCTATTCTATTCTCTCACAGATGGTGAGGACACATACTACAGGATCAGACGGTCAGCCACCAGTACCACCAGTACCACTAGTTAGGGTCGCGAGAGGCCGCGGCCGTGGTAGAGGCTGGTGCCAAGGTAGAGGTCGAGGTGTAGCTCGTACCACAGTTGGAATAGCACCTGTAGTACCACCAGTTGTTCCAGCTCAGGAGCAGATTCCAGATATAGTTGAGCCGACAGGATCAGCTCAGGCACCAACTGTGCCCATTGAGATTGCAGGCATTCAGGAGACTTTGGCCTAGATATTGGCAGCCTGCACTGGTCTTGCTCAGGTGGTTTTGGTTCAGGATGCACCTGCCACTTCTAAGGCTGGGGGAGGTACTCATACCCTCATTGCTCGTACTCCAAACCAGGTAGTACATGGACTTCAGATAGCGGGGGCACTACCAGCCCAGCCGGTTGCAGCTGCTCAGGCCCCGGTAGTTCCTGTTATGGAAGACGATGAGCAGAGGAGACTTGAGAGATTTGAGAGGCTTCGACCTCCACCATTTAGCGGTACTGAATCATAGGATGCTCAGGATTTTTTGGATAGGTGCCAACGGATGCCTCAGACAGCAGGTATTCTGGAGACCAGTGGGGTCTCATTCACTAATTTTTAGTTTTCTGGGGCTGCACTCAGATGGTGGGAGACTTACAAGAGGCGTAGGCCTGTTGGCGCAGCACTCCTTACTTAGAATCAGTTCTCTGTGGTCTTTTTGGAGAAGTCCGTACCTCAGTCCCGCAGAGAAGAGTTGCATAGATAGTTTGAGCAGCTTCGCCAGGGTGATATGTCCGTGACGCGGTACGAGATGAGATTTTTTGAGTTGGCTCATCACGGAATCTGGTTGGTTCCCACAGATAGGGAGAGGATTAGGAGATTCATTGATGGCCTCACATATCAGTTGTGGTTACTTATGACTAGGGAGAGAGTATCTGTTGCTACTTTTGATGAGGTAGTGGACATTTGTCCGCAGATAGAGATGGTTCGTAGCCAGGAACGTGGAGAGAGAGGAAGGCTAAGAGGCCTCGTGGTCTGGGTGATTACAACGATGTTCCTTTAGGGGGTCAGTTTCACCGAGGTAGGGGTCATTCTTACATACACACTCAGACGGGTAGTCCAGCTCATCGTGGTGCATCAGCTAGCCATGGTTCTTACAGTGCTCACTCAGGCCAGTCTTCATTCAGTGCACTACCAGCGCAGAGTTCTCATCATGCCTCATCCGCACACGCTTCTTCAGGTCATTCCTCGGGTTATTAGGAGCAGCAGTTCCGTCAGAAGAGGGGTTGTTTCGAGTGCTAAGAATTTGGTCATTTCAAGAGAGAGTGTCCTAGGCTATTGAGTGGGGCTTCACAGCAGAGTTCTCGACCGACGGCACCAGCACCAGCAGTTACACCACCCGCCCTGCCATCTCGGGGTAGGGGTCAGGCAGCTAGGGGTCTCCCAAGAGGGGGAGGCCGATCAGGTGGCGGGCAGGCTCGATTCTATGCTTTTCCTGCTAGGACAGATGTTGTTGCCTCAGACGCAGTGATCACATGTATTGTTTTAGTGTGCCACAGGGAGGCTTCTATATTATTTGACCCTGGTTCCAGTTATTCATATGTATCATCATATTTTGCTCATTATCTGGATATGCCTTGTGAGTCCTTAGTTTCACCTGTTTATGTATCTACACCGGTGGGCGATATTATTATTGTGGATCGTGTGTATCGGTCGTGTGTGGTAACTATTGGGGAACTGGAGACTATAGTTGATCTCTTATTACTCGGTATGGTTGATTTCGATGTAATCTTAGGTATGGATTGGTTATCTCCATGTCATGCTATTCTGGACTGTCACAAAACAAATTGTGACGTTGACAATGCCGAGGTTGCCAAAGGTTGAATGGAGAGGTTCTCTAGATCTTGTTCCTAGTAGGGTAATTTCTTATTTGAAGGCCCAACGTATGGTTGGAAAGGGATGCTTGTCATATTTGGCCTTTGTGAGAGATGTTGAAGCAGATACTCCTATTATTGATTCAGTACCGGGCGTGCGAGACTTTTCGGATATATTTCCTGCAGACCTGCCAGGTATGCCACCCGACAGGGATATTGATTTCGGTATTGAATTGGTACATGGCACTCAGTCTATTTCTATTCCTCTGTATCGTATGGCACCGGTTGAGTTAAAATAATTAAAAGAGCAACTTCAGGAACTCCTTAAAAAAGGGTTTATTAGACCTAGTGTGTCGCCTTGGGGTGCATTGGTTCTGTTTGTGAAAAATAAAGATGGTACTATGCTGTGCATTGATTATAGGTAGTTGAACAAAGTTACAATCAAGAATAAATATCCATTACCGCGTATTGATGATTTATTTGACCAGCTTCAAGGAGCGAGGGTGTTCTCCAAAATTGATTTGAGGTCTGGGTATCACAAATTAAAAATTCGGGATTCGGATATTCTAAAGACGGCATTCAGGACTCGTTATGGCCACTATGAATTTCTTGTGATGTCTTTTGGGCTAACCAATGCCCCAGCAGCATTTATGCATTTGATGAATAGTGTATTTCAGCCATATCTTGATTTATTTGTCGTGGTACTCATTGATGATATTCTGGTGTACTCACATAGCCAGAAGGAGCATGCACAACACTTGGGTATTGTATTACAGAGGCTGAGAGAGGAGAAACTTTATGCCAAATTCTCTAAGTATGAGTTTTGGCTTAGTTCGGTGGCATTCTTGGGACATATAGTGTCCAGTAAAGGTATTAAGGTGGATACGAAGAAAATAGAGGCAGTTCAGAATTGGCCCAAACCATCCTCAGTTATTGAGATTCGGAGTTTCTCGGCTTGGCCGGTTATTATCGTCATTTCGTGGAGGGTTTCTCGTCTATTGCATCGCCTATGACTAAATTGACCCAGAAAGGTTCTCCGTTCAGGTGGTCAGATGAATGTGAAGAGAGCTTTTAGAATCTCAAGACAGCTTTGACTACAGCTCCGGTATTGGTATTGCCTACAGGATCAGAGTCTTATATAGTATATTGTGACGCATCGTGGATTGGTCTCGGCGTAGTACTTATGCAAGATGGTAGGGTGATCGCCTATGCGTCCAGACAGTTAAAGGTACATGAGAAGAATTATCCAATCCATGATCTTGAGTTAGCAGCTATTGTTCATGCCTTGAAAATTTGGCGACATTACTTGTACGGTGTCTAGTGTGAGGTATATACCGATTATCGGAGTCTACAATATTTGTTTAAACAGAAGAATCTTAACTTGCCGCAGCGAAGGTGGTTGGAGTTGCTTAAGGATTATGCTATCACCATTCTCTATCATCCCAGAAAGGCCAAGGTGGTGGATGACGGCTTGAGTCGTAAGGTAGAGAGTTTGGGCAGCTTAGCATACTTACCGGTAGTAGAGATACCTTTAGCCTTGGATGTTCAAGCCTTGGCTAATCAGTTTGTTAGATTGGATGTTTTCGAGCCGAATCAAGTTTTGGCCTGTGTCGTTTCTCGGTCTTCTTTATATGATCGTATCAGAGAGCGCCAGTATGATGATCTACATCTGCTTGTCCTTAAGGACACGATTCAGCACGTTGAAGCCAAGGAAGTCACTATTGGAGATGACGGTGTATTACGGATGCAGGGCAGGCTACGTGTACCTAAGCTCACAGTTTATGGTACTCTATTCATCCAGGAGACGCGAAGATGTATCAGGATTTGAGACATCACTATTGGTGGATGTGGATAAAGAAAGATATAGTTAGGTTTGTAACTCGGTGTTTAAATTGTCAACAGGTAAAGTACGAGCATCAGAAATCGAGCAGATTGCAACAAAGACTTCAAATTCCGGAGTGGAAATGGGAGCGTATTACCATGGACTTCGTAGTTGGACTCCCACTGACTTTGAGAAAGTTTGATGTTATTTGGGTGATAGTAGATCTGTTGACCAAATCTGCGCATTTTATTCCTGTCGATACTAATTATTCTTCGGAGCGGTTGGCTGGGATTTATATTCGTGAAATTGTTCGCCTACACGGTGTGCCGGTGTCCATTATTTTAGATCAGGGTACGCAATTTACCTCACAGTTTTGGTGGGCAGTGCAATGAGAATTGGGCACACAGGTTCAGTTGAGTACAATATTTCACCCTCAGACGGACGTACAGTCCGAGCGCACTATTCAGATATTGGAAGATATGCTACGCGCTTGTGTCATCGATTTTGGGGGTTCTTGGGATCAATTTCTGCCACTCGCAGAGTTTGCTTACAATAATAGCTACCAGTCAAGCATTAAGATTGCTCCGTATGAAGCTTTATATGGGAGACGATGTTGGTCTCCGGTGGGTTGGTTTGAGCCTGGTGAGGTTAGACTATTGGGTACTGACTTGGTTCAGGATACTTTAGAGAAGGTCAAAGTAATTCAGGAATGGCTTCTCACGGCACAGTCTAGACAGAAGAGTTATGCCGACAGGAAAGTTCGTGATGTTGTTCACATGGTTAGGGAGAAGGTTCTGCTCAAGATTTCACCCATGAAGGGTGTGTTGAGGTTCGGAAAAAAGGACAAATTGAGCCCTCGGTATATTGGGACTTTTGAGATACTTAAGAAAATTGGGGAGGTGGCTTATGAACTTGATTTGCCACCTAGTCTATCAGGTGTTCATCCAATGTTCCATGTATCCATGCTCTGAAAGTATGTCGGGGATCTGTCTCACATTCTGGATTTTAGTACAATACAGCTGGACGGTAATTTGACTTATAATGTGGAGTCGATGGCTATTTTAGACTGGCATGTTCGAAAGTTGAGGTCAAAGACCATAGCATCAGTGAACATGCAGTAGAGAGGACAGCCAGTCGGAGAAGCTACTTGGGAGATTGAGCAGGAGATGCGGAACAAATATCCATACTTATTTGAGACTCCATGTATTATTCTAAACCCGTTCGAGGATGAATGTTTGTTTAAGAGGGGGAGAATGTAACGACCCGGCCAGTCATTTTGAATATTATAACCCCATTTTCCCATTTACTGCTCAATTTATGCCTTGCTATTGATTTATGACTTATCGGGTTAGTTGGTTCGGGTCCGGAAGGAATTCGGAGTGAAATGAGACACTTAGTATCATAATTGAAAAATATTAAGTTAGAAAAGTGGACCGGATATGGACCTATGTGTAAATGACCTCGTATTCGAATTCTGATAATTCCAATAGCTCCGTATGGTGATTTAGGACTTAGGAGCGTGTCCGAAAGAATTTTTGGAGGTCCATAGAGGAATAAGACTTGAAATGCCGAAAGTTGAATTTTTAGGAAGTTTGACCGCGGGGTTGACTTTTTGATATCGGGATTGAAATCAGATTCTGAAAATTTTAATAGGTATGTTATGTCATTTATGACTTGTGAGCAAAATTTGAGGTCAATCGGACGTGATTTGATAGGTTTCGGTGTTATTTGTAGAAATTAGAAATTAC
This sequence comes from Nicotiana otophora, assembly GCA_000715115.1. Taxonomy (NCBI): domain Eukaryota; kingdom Viridiplantae; phylum Streptophyta; class Magnoliopsida; order Solanales; family Solanaceae; genus Nicotiana; species Nicotiana otophora. Next base: position 217,163 of record AWOL01S0004223.1, read on the forward strand.
AAAGTTCAATAGGCTTGAATTGGAGTGTAATTCATGTTTTTAGCGTTGTTTGAGGTGATTTGAGGATTCGACTAAGTTCGTATGACATTTTAGGACTTGTTGGTATATTTGGTTGAGGTCCCCGAGGGCCTCGGGTGAGTTTCGGATGGTTAACGGATCAAAAATTGAACTACAACAGCTGCTGCAATTTCCTTCTGTTGGAAATTTCTTCTGCCAGATTCCCAGAAATCTCTCGTAATCGAGCCCAGAAATCGAGCCCAGATGTGAGACCAGATCAAGACCAGGGTCGAGGGCCACGATCGAAGCCATGATCAAGCCCAGGGTCGAGGGTCACGGTCGAAGGCAGGGTCGAAGACATGATCGAAGGCCAGGGTCGAGGGTCATGATCGAGGATCAAGATCGAAGCCATGATCGAGGCCTAGGATCGAGGACCAGGATCGAGAGCCAAGATCGAGGGCCAAGATAGAGGCCTATGATCGAGGACCTCGATCGAAGGCCAAGATCGAGGCAGAACCGAGGTTGTCTGGGAAAAATTATAAAAACAGGGACTTCATCTCATTCGCCATTTCTGACAAATTGGAGCTTGAGGAGAGGCGATTTTTGATATATTTTCAAGGAAAACTTGAGGTAAGTCCCTTGTGATAATTTCTACTCTATAATATTGAATTATCATCGAATAATCCTACTAGATTACATGATTTTGAAGTGTAAATCGGAGATTGGAACTTAGAAATTTAGAAATACAATTTGTAAATTTGAGTGTCGAGTTGAGGTCGGATTTTGGTAAAATTGGTATGGGTATACTCGTGATTGAATGGGCTTTCAAAATTTGTAACTTTTGTCGGGTTCCAGACGTGTGCCCCACTGGCAATTTGTGAGCTAAATTTCGGATTTTTATGACAAATTAGTATTTTCTTATGGAATTTATTCCAATAAATTTAATCAACTAAAACGTATTATTTGTGACTAGATTCGAGGTATTTGGAGGCCGATTTGCGAGACAAAGACATAGCAGAGTAAAGAGTTTTACGTTTTGAGGTAAGTAACAGTTCTAAATCTGGTCTTGAGGGTATTAAACCCCGAATTTTGTATCATGTGATTATTTTGGAGGTGAAGCACATGCTAGGTGATGGGCGTGTGGGCGTGCACCGAGGAGATTGTAACTTGGTCCGTCCCGGGAAACAGTAAAGCTGAATAATTTATTGTTAGCTATATGCTCTCTATGTGTTGATAAAATTTGACTGTAAATCATGTTAGAAATCACGCTTAGGCTTTGAAATAATCCTACTTGTAACGACCCGGCCGGTCGTTTTGAATATTATAACCCCATTTCCCCATTTACTACTCAATTTATGCCTTGCTATTTATTTATGACTTATCGGGTTAGTTGGTTCGGACCCGGAAGGAATTCAGAGTGAAATGAGACACTTAGTCTCATAATTGAAAATAATTAAGTTAGAAAAGTGGACTGGATATGGACCTATGTGTAAACGACCTCGGATTCGAATTCTGATAATTCCAATAGCTCTGTATGGTGATTTTGGACTTAGGAGCATGTCCGGAAGAATATTTGGAGGTCCGTAGAGGAATTAGACTTGAAATGCCGATAGTTCAATTTTGGGAAAATTTGACCTAGGGGTTGACTTTTTTATATCAGGGTCAAAATCTGATTCTGAAAATTTTAATAGGTATGTTATGTCATTTATGACTTATGTGCACAATTTGAGGTCAATCGGATGTGATTTGATAGGTTTCGGCGTTATTTGTAAAAATTAGAAATTTCAAAGTTCAGTAGGCTTGAATTGGGGCGTAATTCATGGTTTTAGCATTGTTTGAGGTTATTTGAGGATTCGACTAAGTTCGTATGATATTTTAGGACTTATTGGTATATTTGGTTGTTGTTCCGAGGGCCTCAGGTGAGTTTCGGATAGTTAACGGATCAAAACTTGAACTACAACAGTTGCTGCAATTTCCTTTTGTTGGAAATTTCTTCTGCCGGATTCGAGCCTAGAAATCTCTCATAATCGAGCCTAGAAATCGAGCCTAGATGTGAGCCCAGATCGAGCCTAGAGTCGAGGGCCACGATCGAATCCATCATCGATCCCAGGGTCAAGGGCCATGATCGAAGCCATGATCAAGCCCAGGGTCGAGGATCACGGTCGAAGGCAGGGTTGAAGACATGATCGAAGGCCAAGGTCGAGGGCCATGATCGAGGATCAGGATCGAAGCCACGATCGAGGCCTAGGATCGAGGGCCAGGATTGAGGACCTAGATCGAAGGCCAGGATCGAGGACCTCGATCGAAGGCCAAAATCGAGGAATAACCGAGGTTGTGTGGGCAGAATTATAAAAACAGCGACTTCGTCCCATTCCCCATTTTTGACATATTGGAGCTTGATGAGAGGCGATTTTTGGTATATTTTTAAGGAAAACTTGAGGTAAGTCCCTTGTGATCATTTCTACTCCATAATATTGAATTATCATCAAATAATCCGACTAGATTACATGATTTTGAGGTGTAAATAGGAGATTGGAACTTAGAAATTTGGAAATACGATTTGTAGATTTGAGGGTCGAGTTGAGGTCGGATTTTGGTAAAATTGGTATGGGTAGACTCGTGGTTGAATGGGCTTTCAAATTTTGTAACTTTTGTCGGGTTCCAAGACGTGGGCACTACGGGCGATGTTTGAGCTAAATTTCGGATTTTTATAAAACATTAGTATTTTCTTATGGAATTAATTCCAATATATTGACTGAAACAAATTATTTATGACTAGATTCGAGGCATTCAGAGGCTGATTTGTGAGGCAAAAGCATAGAAAAGTAAAGAGTTTCACGTTTTGAGGTAAGTAACAGTTTTAAATCTGGTCCTGAGGGTATTAAACCCTGGATTTTGGTATTATGTGATTATTTTGGAGGTGACGCACATGCTAGGGGACGGGCGTGTGGGCGTGCACCGAGGGGATTGTGACTTGGTCCATCCCGCGAAACTGTAAAGCTGAATAATTTGTTGTTAGCTATATGCTATATATGTGTTGATAAAATTTGATTGTAAATCATGTTAGAAATATGCTTAGGCTATGTGATAGTACTGTTGGGACCCACAGAGATTAGGTACTTGTTGAATTACCTGCTAAATGCTATATGTACTCAGTCTCAGTTTTTACTTGCACATTTTATCTCAGTGTCTGTTATTATTATTGACACATCATATCATTGTTGTTTGGGCTGATTTCATGATTAATGTGAGCCCGAGAGACTGGAGAGATTTATGACTGAGAGAGGCCGAGGGCCTGATTGTGAGATATTGATATCAGAGCACGTGAGTCTTCTGTGCAGCACGTGAGTTAGCCGTGAAGATCCTTATATTATATTATAGCATGTGATTTGGCCGTGCAGCACATAAGTTGGCCGTGCGGATCCTTATATTATACTATAGCACGTGACTTTGCCGTGTAGCACGTGAGTTGGCCATGTGGATCTAGATATTTATATCATGGCATATGAGTTGCTCGTGTAGCACGTGAGTTGTCCGTGCAGTTTATAGCACTTGGGCTATAGGAGCACCTTCAGAATCTGTACACCTCCAGTGAGCGCGGGCACCTATTGAGAGTGAGTGATGAGGGCTGGGAGCCCAAGGAGTGATAAGGGCTGGGAGCCCAGTGAGTGATTGTTGTCCTAAGAGGTTGTACTTGATTTCCATTTGTTGTTGCACTTAGTTGCTATCTGTCATTGTAGTGAAATCTCTGAAAGATTGTTGATATATGGATTACATGAACAGGAACTGTATAAAAATTGATTTGACATTAAACTGCCAAATTTGATAGCATATCTATTCTTTGCTAGAATTGCTGGAAATGAACCATAACTGTGTAGCTCGTTACTATCTTCAGTTCCTTATTTATTATTGTTACTTGCTGAGTTGGTTGTACCCATACTACACCCTGCACTTCGTGTGCAGATCCAGGTGCTCCCGAACATAGTGGGTGTTGATCCTTTCGCACGGTTGATTTTCAGGAGATTTTGAGGTAGCTGTCGTGTTCCGCAGACCTTGTCTCTCCTTCTCTATCTCTTTGTTTAGTGTATTTGGTCTCAGACTATTATAGACTATATTTTCCGGACTTGTATTCATATTAGATGCTCATGTACTCAGTGACACCATGTTTTGGGGAGTGTTTATATTGTATTTAAATATTATATTTTCAACCTTAAAGAGAAGTTTTGGTTTATTGAGATTATCGGCTTGCCTAGTATCGAGATAGGTGCCATCACGACATGTTAGGATTTTGGGTCGTGACACTACTGGTCTTAAACTTTGTTTCTAGTGTGATAAATATGAGCTTGCCTCATATGTGTCTTATATGTTTTTTTTCAATTTGAGCATGATCTTGCTTATAAGCCCTGATTAGAATAGTTTGCTAATTACAGTTTAAGATTAGTTATGTTACTTGTGTGGATGAACATTGCATCCCTTAGATTAATCATTGGAATCATTTGGGCCTGGTATATTGGGAATACCTTTGTTCTTGAGGTTTCGAAGTATACTGTATGCGCTTGGAGTTTGGGTCTGCCATCTACATGTATTTGAAGACCCGTATATATTGTTGGGTTATCCACTAGTTGTATTTAGGCCTGTAATTACTTAAAGTGATCTGCAATAGCTTGTAAAATTGAATGATAGAGGGAATTAGTAAAAAGGGGAAATGGGTATGCTTTATTCTTGCATAAAAGGGTAGAGAACATGTCTATAGGGTCTATGTGCACTATTTGTTATTTTTTTTAGCATGCTTTATTTCTGCACACTGATAGACATCATGCCTATAGGAGTCACGCATGCACTTCACTTAACTTGTCAAAATATGTTAGTTTTAGTATTTGTTATACATGTTCCCATGTCTACTATTCAACACTCTTAGATAACATGTTTATAGGGCATAGCAATGCAATATTTTTACTTACCTAGATACCATGCCTATAAGACTTCAAATAATCAATTTATCAATTGCTTCGATTACTTTTAGTGTACTGCTCATCTAGATATCATGGCTATAGGGTTCTAATATTCTAATAGACTATTCCCATTGTTTTCATTACACTGTCGCATGTCTAAGACGCATGCCTATAAAACTAGCATTTGTAATCCAGAGTTATGATTATTTTCACTAACTTTTACGCAAAACGATTAGATATCATGTCTATAGGAATTGCAACATTTAATTTTCCTATGCGTTAATCCAGAAATCATTGCACTTCCCATATAATACTGGAAATCATAATGACATAGAAATCATGCCTATAGGACTTGCAATGTTTTAATTCGCCTGCACTGCCCATATAATACTGGAAATCAGAATCACGTAGAGATTATGCCTATAGGTCTTGAACAATTTAACATGCCTTGACTATAAACCTGCCTAACTATAGCTGTCAGTTTAAATAATCTAAACATCGCTAGTATAAGCTATAATTGTCTGCCTAATTGACAGTGTGCATATGTGTCTATATGAGGAGGTAAATCTGAGCCTTTGGTGTTGATTATGTGTAGTCCTATTTGATTTGAATGCGCGCCTAGTTTTCTCATTTGGAGTAACCTAAGGAAAGTCTAGAACCACCTAAATAGTAGTTCCAAAGCCTCCTGGATCATAGGCATTGGACGGGTAGCGCACGCGTAGGGTACGACTTAGAATTGAATTAGAATGCTTTTAAGCAAACAACTTCAACATAGTAATCAGGTAGCAGGATATGATAGTCTGTGCCCGCTGAATAATATGAGCAACCCCTACCTAAAGGGAGTTGTGAAGTATTATTTATGTTGCACGGGATGATCCTTTAAGCTAAAAAACTTAGGACCCTCCCCCCCCTCCTTTATATACTAGGCTTTACATTTACTCATTTAACATAGACCAATGCATTTGTATCCCTGTAATCATTTTGGATTTGTACCAATTCCCATTGTGTAATGATAAGACTCTTCGACTTCTATACTTCCCTTTGTTTATTTGATCATCTAGCCTAATCACATAAGCCACATAGTTTAAAGTTTGGTCGGGACCCACAGTTGTGGACCTCGAGTCAAACAAAGTTATTTGCAAATAGGTGCGCTAACTCACCTTAAAAATTGTTATATGGTGACTCTTCTCTTTTATCCATTTAAAAGAGTTATCACACGTCGAGGCCGACTTTTGCGAGAAAACGGTGCGCGATAGCATGACGACTCTGCTGGAGAATGCACTTAGGCTCTTACCATAATGAACTTGACTTATGTGGATTACTCTTTTTTTCTTTATTTGATTTGAAAGTGTTGCTACATGCACATCCCTTCCCTTATTTATCTTTATTTGAAATTTTCTATGACATGCATATCCCTTCCCCTATTCACCTTTGTTTACTATGACCGCTCTTCATCTCTTTTCATCTTGTCTAAGACTTCTATATCATGCCTTTCCCATTCTTACTTCCTTACCTGCTTTATTACATTCTCGCATATATTTTTTATGAGCTAAACTGACTTCTTACTTTTGTCTTTCTTCTATATTCTTTCCATGTTTCCCTTTGCTATATTATTTACTACTTTTACATATCATGCAAATAATTGACAACGTATTATTATTTCTGCATAAAGCATGCTCCAAATCATACTCCACTCGTTCCAACTATCAACATAGCGGCACTTGACGAGTGTCCGTGCTCTTCCGAAACTTACCCTTTTAAATCAAAAAGGCTTATTTGCGGTAGACTAGTCGATCAGCAGTGCAATTGACGGTACCATTCCTTTCCCTCTCAAGTTGTCCACTTGGGAGTACCAGTCTAGATCATTCTAAAAACCCTACTCTAACTTGAAATGTACATGCATCATGCTAAACCTAGTACGGGTTGGAACGTTATTAACGTAACAACCCGCTAAGATGAACCTTGTCCAAAGTCCGACGGGATTTCCAAAATCCCAATGGACACTATCATATTATGTGCATTACTTGGAGAAAATACGCCAACGTGTTGATCATTTCATAAGTAGTCAAATCTAGATGGGGAAATGGCAAATTAAGGGAGACCTCTGTTGCTTTATTTGTCCGTATTAGATGGAGCTTTTGTTGAATTGTGGGACAACATGATGAAACTAGAAGAAAGGAGCAGGCGATATATTATCTGAGCAAGAAATTCACGCCTTATGAAGCCCAGTACTCTTTGCTGGAATGCACCTGTTGTACTTTGACATGGATAGCTCAGAAGTTAAGGGATTATTTTTGTGCATACACTACATATCTCATATCAAGGATGGATTCGCTAAAATACATCTTTCAGAAGCCAATACCTATGACTAAGTTAGCAAAGTGGCATATATTGCTGAGTGAGTTCGACATCGTCTATGTAACCTAGAAGGCGGTCAAATGGCAAGCATTGGCGGATCATCTAGCAGAAAATCCCGTAGATGGAGAATACGAACCATTAAAAACGTATTTTCCCAACGAGGAGGTGCCATTTGAAGGAGAAGATATAACCGAGGCATATGATGGTTGGAGGATGTTCTTCGACAGAGCAGCAAACTTCAAAGGAGTAGGTATCAGAGATGTCTTAGTATCGAAAACTGGCCAACATTATCCGGTCTCCACAAAACTCAGGTTTCCATGCACCAACAATATGGAGGAGTATGAGGCCTGCATCTTGGGACTCAGGTTGGCCATTGACATGAATGTTCAGGATCTGCTGGTAATCGGAGATTCGGATCTTTTGGTGCACCAGGTTCTAGGGGAATATGCTACGAAGAACACTAAAATATTGTCATATTTGCACTGTGTACAAGAACTGATCAAGAGGTTCACAAAGATAGAATTCAAACATGTTCTGAGGATTCAGAATGAGTTTACAGATGCGTTATCCACTTTGTCTTCCATGATACAACACCCAGATAAGACTTTTATCGATCCTTTCCCAATAGGAATTCATAAGCAGCCATCTTATTGTGCTCATGTTGAGGAAGAGATTGACGGAAATTCGTGGTTTCACGACATCAAGGAAAACTTGGCAAAGGGAGAATATCCAGAGCATGTTACCCATACTCAGAAATGCACGCTTCGAAGATTAGCCAGCAATTTCTTTCAAAGAGGAGGAATTCTGTATAGAAGGACTCCTGCTCTGGGATTACTACGGTGTGTCGATGCCAAATAGGCATCCAGATTTCTCGAGGAAGTACATGCCTGTACCTGCGGACCACACATGAATGGTTTCGTTTTGGCCAAGAAAATACTAAGAGCAAGGTATTTCTGGATGACTATGGAAGCAGGTTGCATCAAGTATGTTTAGAAGTGTCACCAATGCCAGATACATGCTGACATGATACGAGTACCACCCAATCAATGCAACAAGTTCACCCTGGCCTATCTCCGCTTAGGGTATGGATGTCATCGGCCCAATCGAACTCGCTGCTTCAAACGGGTATAGGTTCATTCTGGTGGCCATAGGTTGAAGCTGCATCTTATAAATCTATAATTAAGAAGATTGTAACGGATTTTGTTCGGGACCGCATTGTTTGTCAATTTGGAGTACCGGAGACAATCATTACTGACAATGCCGCCAATCTTAACAACGATCCGATGAAAGCCATGTGTGAAACATTCAAGATCAAGCATAGGAACTCCATAGCATACATGCCGCAAATGAACGGAGCCGTAGAAGCCGCCAATAAGAATATCAAGAAGATATTGAGGAAAATGGTGGACAATTACAAACAATGGCACGAGAAGCTGCCGTTTTCTTTACTTGGATATCGTACCATAGTTTACACATCAACTGGGACAACTCCCTACCTACTGGTTTATGGTACTAAATCCATTATTTCCGCCGAAGTGGAAATTCCTTCTTTAAGAATCATACAAGAAGTTAAGCTCAGCAATGCAGAATGGGTACAAAGCCGGTATGAACAACTAGCTCTCATTGATGGGAAAAGAATGAATGCAGTATGTCACAGTCAACTCTACCATAACAGAATGGCAAGATCTTTTAACAAAAAGGTCAGGTCAAGGCAATTCACACTGGGGCAATTGGTGTTAAAACGAATCTTCCTGCACCAGGATGAAGCCTAGGAAAAGTTCTCACCCAACTGGAAAGGTCCTTACATGGTTCACCGGGTATTAACAGGAGGAGCACTTATACTTGCAGAAATAGACAGAGAGATTTGGCCGAAACCTATCAATTCAGATGCAATCAAAAGATACTATTGTTAAGATTGTTTGTATTTTCTATTTGATGTAACTGAACTGCGCTTGACCTAATTCCCATTTAAGAGGGGATACGTAGGCAGCCCAATGGGTTCGGTCACATCCTAATAAAATCTTCATTTCCCCCATGATCAGAAACTGGGGCAAGATCTCGAGTTTGTCTGATTTCATCACGTTTGGAATAGCCGAGGAATGTGTTGCCGGAAGTATGCATTTAAACTAGGGCAGAATTTTGAAGGGGATCCTCAAAATTCTGAGTCAAGGAGATTGCAATGTCTCAAAAGCATGTCACAGTCATCAATTCAACAAATCATCTTCTCTCATGCATTATCACATATTTTAAACAACTACATTTTTATAAGCAATTCATCACAAATGCATGTTTTTCAAAACTTTTATAGCAGCCAGACGTTACCTAGGGTGACTCAAGCAGGACCCCAAGACAGGAGTAAAGGCGAAGCAAGGAATCAAGAGCACGAACCAACCGTCCCTCCCCCCC
>AWOL01S0004223.1:229640-251704 GCA_000715115.1 Nicotiana otophora
ATAATTTTTCTTTGGATGCAGGCACAATGAACACAACGGGAATATTTGCAAATAAATACATACTGCAAAATCACCATCTTCATAATGACAAAGTTTCCAAACGCAAACACATCAAGTTAAGAAATACTTTACTCTCTCGCAGCTATTCATTGCCTCTCCTTGCATTAGACTATGCATTGTCTCCACTCTTTGCATAAGGCTAAACACTTCCCTCACCATTAAATAAGGCCAAGCATTATTTTTCTTTGCATGAGACTAAGCATTGTCTCCATTCCTTGCATAAGGCTAAGCACTGCCTTTCTTTGCATGAGACTAAACACTGTCTTCATTCCTTGCATGAGGCTAAGCATTGCCTATATTATTGCACAAGGCTAAGCATTGCATTTCCTTGCTAAATACTAAGCATTGTCTTTTTTCCTTGCATGAGGCTAAGAATTGCCTCCATTACTGCATAAGGCTAAGCATTGCCTCTCCTTGCATGAGATTAAGCATTGTCTCTACTCTTTGCATAGGGCTAAACACTGCACTCACCTTGCATAAGGCTAAAACACTGCCTTCCTTTGAGATTAAGAACTGTCTCATTTCCTTGCATGAGGCTAAGCATTGCCTCCATTACTGCATAAAGCTAAACATTGCCTATCCTTACATGAGATTAAGAATTGTCTCTACTCTTTGCATAGGGCTAAACACTGTCCTCACCTTGCATAAGGCTAAAATACTTCTTTCCTTTGACACTAAGAACTGTCTCCATTCCTTGCACGAGGCTAAGCATTGCCTCCATTACTGCATAAGGATAAGCATTGCCTCCATTATTGCATAAGGCTAAACATTGCCTCTCTTTGCATGAGACTAAACACTATCTCCGCCACACTGCATAAGGCTAAGAACTATCTCCTTTCTTCGCATAGGGCTAAGCACCTCCCTCATCTCATACAAGACTAAGCCTTGTCTTGTCTCGTCCTCGCATAACTAAGCATCGCATGTTTCCTCTATTAAACGATCATATATTTGCATCTCAGGGGCTGAAACATCGCCACATTGTCTAAAGGCGTCATAGTCCGAAGACACCATCCTCATGGCCTGAAGACACCATTCCATGGACTGAGGATCTCTCGAAACTGCACATCATTATTCAAAGGAGTCATAGTCCAGAGGCACCATCCTCATGGCCTGAGGATACCATTTCATGACCTGCGAATCGCTTATCATATGCTTCATGGCCCAGGACGTCATGGTCTAAGGGCATCATCCTCATCGTCCAAAGACAACCTTCATGGTCCAAAGGGAATTTGCATCATGTTTTGAATTTTTCGCAATAACCCATATATATTCGCATGCACCATGTTTAAGTTTTGTAGGTAACTTGGGAGGTAACCGTTCTGCAAACAGGATCAATCTTCGTTCCGGTTTCCATTCACAACGTTCACATCCTTTGAATACCTCAAACGTAACCGATTACTAGTAACTAACTACCTTTTACTCGATAACCATTCAGATATCTGCCTTGGGATACACCCGTAACGTTCTTTTCGCATTCATGACTCCACCTAAAATTATCCATTACTTACAACACTATCCTACCCAAAAAGAACCTTTTCGAAACATACGACCACTCTTATAACAACTTCATCGGTTTGTTTGCCGTTAGATCCAAAACTACACACGGCCTGATTCCCGTAACATCAAGGATATGTAGGAAACTTAGGAACCAGGGTTCAACCCCCATTTTTTAAAATACATCATTCCTCACTCACTTCGGACAAAATTGGTCATCATTTTCTTTACCCGACAACTCTTTCATTATTCCCAAGTAAAGAGGGCAGTCGCTCATACCCAATTTTTCCCTCATAGTATATATACTTTCAAAATATTATTTTTTCATCATTATTTAATTTACAAGATTTATACAAGTATTTTTATAATTTTTCATAATTTTTAGAGCTTTAAAATTATTTTTTCTTGCATCTAAATTACTTGAATATTTATCAATTATCCCTTAAATTATTTTATGATGACTTAATCATCCAAAATTATTATTTGCATCAACATATATATTTCATAATATTTTCACTCCCTTTATATAATTATATTTGTATTTTTAGGCTATTTACATAATTTTGCAATAATAGCTTATACGCTTTGTATAATTACATTTATTACATCATTAGCATTTTTTATATTTTTATAATATCAAGTTATTATTTTTAATCATTTTATTTCACAATTTATATTTTATTATCCATTAAATAGTTTTATAAATTATTTTTATTAACAATGTTTTGTGTAGCCCTAATTATACCAATTTTGGACCACATTAGTGGCCCAAACTCCTCAAATCCCTGGCCCAATTTCCTCGGCCCAAGCCAAACGACCCCTTAATCTCAAACTCGGTCGGTACCCATTTGAACGACCCGCCCCACTTCCTTTTCGATCCTGGCCATAGATCTCAAATGATCAACGGCCCATAATAATTCCCAACATCTCCTTATATCCCCATAACCCAAACCCTAGGCCCACTTTCATCATTTCCGCCGCCTTCAAACCCTTCCCCTCATATCTCAAACCTAAACCCTAGTCGCCTCACTGAAATCCCAATCCCAATCCCAATCCAATATTACATGGAAATCGTCCATGATTCCTTTCCTTTCTTGCACACTCGGAGATGCTTACCATCTTTTAAACGTTACAAGTACTTGGTACTCGATTATTTATGGAAGCTGAGTCGTTGGTGTTCGTTCAACTCCGATTCTGTATTATCTTCATGTTTCTGACATGATACACTCACTATCAGGCCCTATGAGTCCGATTCAGTGAGATGTTTTGCCATTTTTGTTCTTCGTCTAAACTAGGGTTTGCCGGATTCCTCTTAAATTCATTCTAATTGATTTTGCATGTTATTTTTTCCTTATTTGTGGTTAATCAATTGCTTTTCCTTCTTTGGGTACTTACTTTCGCTACTATATAAACCCCTTCATAATTTCTCCTTTGGACAGACCTTTAATCGCCCTAAGAACTATCATTTCACTCTCACTTATTCAATAGTATTGCATGCCCAGAACTCATTGGAATTTGTTTTTACTAAGACTTTCATGTACAAACTGCTACTTCCCTGAAGTCACCCTGTGATTATATGAATTCTATATGCTAATATTGTTACCATTTCTAGGCAAACTTGTTTCTATGCTTTTGTGTGCTCACTGATCGTTCAACACTCCTAGGGTGCAATCCAACATATGTCTAGTCTATTTCATCTTTCTTTGTGTGATGCCAGCTTGCCTTATGAATGCTGACTTGTTGGATGTAAAAACCTTGTGTGGCAGTTGGTATTTACCTAAACATTTCACATGTTAAACTCTACAAATTAGTTGTTCTCATTAGGCTCTTTTGTTGAAGTTTCCATCTTAAGTCTAATCTCCCTAGTCTTGCCCATGATACTGTTGGATTTCCATGTTCAAACCCCTGCTTAAGGCTCCTTAGTATAGTTCTGGACTAGGCTGGTTTCTGAAACATAGTTTGAAATAATCCTACTCCTCTTAAACTCTGTTTCTGGTGTGATAAACATGAGCTTGCCTCATATGTGTCTTATATGTTTTTTTTCATTTGAGCCTGATCTTGCTTATAAGCCCTGATTAGAATAGTTCGCTAATTACAATTTAAGATTAATTTTGTTAGTTGTGTGGCTGAACTTAGCATCCCTTAGCTTAATTATTGGAATCTTTTGGGTCAGGTATGTTGGGCCTTCCTTTGTTCTTGAGGTTTCGAAATATACTGCTTGCGCTTGGAGTTTGGGCCTGCTATCTGCATGAATTCCTAAGCTATTTGAAGACCCATATGTATTGTTGGGTTATCCTCTGTTTGTATTTGGGCTTGTAATTACTTAAAGTGATCTGCAATAGCTTGTAAAATTGAATGATGGGGGGAATTAGTAAAATGGGGAAATGGGTATGCTTTATTCTTACATAAAAAGGGTAGAGAATATGTCTATAGGGTATATGTGCTCTATTTGTTGTTTTTTGTTTAGCATGCATTATTTCTGCACACTGATAGACATCATGCCTATATGAGTCACGCATACACTTTACTTAACTTGTCAAAATATGTTAGTTCTATTATTTGCTATACTTGTTACCATGTCTACTATTCAACACTCTTAGATAACATGTTTATAGGGCATAGCAGTGCAATATTTTTACTTACCTAGATACCATGCCTATAAGACTTCAAATAATCAATTTATCAATTGCTTCGATTACTTTTAGTGTACTGCTCATCTAGATATCATGGCTATAGGGTTCTAATATTCTAATAGACTATTCCCATTGTTTTCATTACACTGTCGCATGTCTAAGACGCATGCCTATAAAACAAGCATTAGTAATCCAGAGCTATGATTGTTTTCACTAACTTTTATGCAAAACGATTAGATATCATGTCTATAGGAATTGCAACATTTAATTTGCCTACGCGTTAATCCAGAAATCATTGCACTCCCATATAATACTGGAAATCATAATGACATAGAAATCATGCCTATAGGACTTGCAATGTTTTAATTCGCCTGCACTGCCCATATAATACTGGAAATCAGAATCACGTAGAGATTATGCCTATAGGTCTTGAACAATTTAACATGCCTTGACTCCAAACATGCCTATCTATAACTGTCTGTTTAAATAATCTGAACATCGCTAGTATAATCTATAATTGTCTGCCTAATTGACAGCGTGTATACGTGTCTATATGAGGAGGTAAATCTCAGCCTTTGGTGTTGATTATGTGTAGCCCTATTTGATTTGAATGTGCGCCTAGTTTTCTCATTTTGAGTAGCCTAAGGAAAGTCTAGAATCACCCAAATAGTAGGTCCAAAGCCTCCTGGACCATAGGCATGGTACGGGTAGCGCACGCATAGGGTATGACTTAGAATTGAATTAGAACGCTTTTAAGTAAATAATTTTAACATAGTAATCGGGTAGCAGGAGATGATAGTCTGTGCCAGCTGAATAATATGAGCAGCCCCTGCTTAAAGGGAGTTGCGAAGTTTTATTTATGTTGCACGGGGTGATCCTTTAGGCTAAAAAACTTAGGATCCCCTCCCCCCCCCTTCCTTTATATACTTGGCATTTGCATTTAGTCATTTAACATAGACCAATACATTTGTATCCCTGTAATCATTTAGGATTTGTACCAATTCCCAATTTGTTATGATAAGACTCTTCGACTTCTATACTTTCCTTTGTTTACTTGATCACCTAGCCTAATCACGTAATCCACATAGTTTAAAGTTCGGCCGGAACCCACAGTTGTGGACCTCGAAGAGTGCCTAACACCTTCTTTTTGAGGTAATTTGAGCCGTTACCCTATCTTTGGTGACACAGACTAGTCAAACAAAGTTATTTGCAAATAGGTGCCCTAACGCACCTTAAAAATCGTTAGGTGGCGATTCTCTTTTATCCATTTAAAAGAGTTGTCACACATCGAGGCCCGCTTTCGCGAGAAAATGGGGCGCGACAATATTTCCAGACAGTGTTTTTGTCAGTCAAACTATGTTATTATTTAGATGCTCATGTACTCAGTGACACCGGATTTTGGGAGTGTATTTATATCAGTATTTCTGGGATTTTCTATTAAATTTAAATATTGTATTTTCAAACTTAAAAGAAATTGTGATTTATTGAGGTTGTCGGCTTGCCTAGTATTGATATAGGCGCCATCAAGACATGCGAATTTTGGGTCGTGACAATTGGTCCTAAAAATCTCAAGTTTGAACACCGCGTTTTAGCCCACATGATAGCTACTACTCTGCTTCCTAGGACTGGGTCTCTCAGCACTTTGACTACTAGATATATCTTTGTTATTTACTGTCTTGTGAACAATGAAAGGCTTGACTGGTTTATGTGGATTCCTCAATATGCTTGAAAGTATCAGGGATATATCTTCTTCTGCAGCTTGTTTACCCTATGGCTTGCTCATCTCACATATTCTTGAGGTCATGAAGATTGATCTGGCACTTTTTCACCTAAGCACATTACAAGCACCTATGATAAGACAGTCTTTGCTATGATAGGTTACTCCTTAAGCGACGATGGATATGTCAGACGTGCCAAGGTTGAAAGCGCTCCAGTATAGGTTGAAGCACCCACTGAACCAACAGAGCCTTAGTTGACTACCACCAATAACCTACAGCAGATTCAGCAAAGTCTAGATAGGGTAAAAATCATGCTCATTGCAATGAAAGAACAAGTTGACAAGATCAAGAAGTCACCAAAGAAACAAGCACAGATATGGCTAAGCTCGGGATGGACATGGGAGCCACAAGGAGGCAAGGAATCACGGCATTCAACTCCATGACAGAAAAGATGGACAAAATCACCAAGGAAGTTGAAACCTCTTATGACCCCTTCTGCACCAAAGTGATCAATACCCTGAAGTACTTTCTGGGGAGGAACTAAGACAGTTTAAAACATTTTTTTGTTCTTTGCTTGTTTTTATTTTGTGAACTATTTTTGCGTTGGTCTGCAAGAACCATCACCATGTGCCTCTGCTGAAGGCATAACCTCTGTTATCCTAACTAGTTTGTTTATTATGTACATTATTATGTATGTTCTATATGCACTTATTTTTCTTCTTTTTGATTGATGTCAAAGGGGGAGAAACGTGATGAGTAAACTAGAGCAACAATGAGTAAACCAGAGCAACAACTCAGTGGGAGCAGTGATGAGTAAACCAGAGCAACAACTCAGTGGGAACATACATCTCAAGTTACAAAAGGGAAGTATTCTCTGTTTACTCTTTTTGTTTGTCATCATCAAAAAGGGAAAGATTGTTACACCTAAGTTTCAATAATGACAATAGTGCAAATCTAATTGTATCTAGTTAATTGCAGAAAATCAGGAGAACAGTACTACTTCAAAGGAAACCCTTTTGGTAAGGACATCAGAAAGGAAACAAGATTAAATGAAGCAAGAACAGTGCTAAATCAAAGGATGCCAAGGCCATCAAACAGGAAACAAAATCAAAAGACATCAAGGCTATCAAAAAGAAAAAGGAAACAAATCAAGTGCAGCCGCTTCAAGGATTGATTCGGAATCTGAAGATTGATCGATCAAGTCAAGCCACAAATCACTCCCTTGATTATTAATATGAAAAGGAAGGACATAAACGAATCCAACCCATCTCTTGTGCAGGATTCGGAGGCACCCCTTAAGTCAAATCTTTTAGAATATTTTGTGCCTCAATCAAGGGTCAATCTACGACGGGTATTCAAAACTCTTCTATAAGAAGATTGGCTACTCAAGGATTCTGCATGCAACTACATCATCTGTTTCTAAGCCTTTCTAATTCTTAGTACAGACACTGTATTCTTGAGTCTACTAGTATCACAAAAGATAGGAAGAGTTAGAACACAAAACGAGAGTTGTGTCAACACTACAAAGAATTACTATTGTTGTATATCGTTGGTGGTGAATGTACTAAAACCATCACTGTTGTAAACATTTATCAAGATCTAAGAGAACACTTGTGACCCAACGGAACTAGACGTAGGTACCACGCCGGTAGTGAACCAGTATAAAAATTGTTGTGTCTTCTTTATCTTATGTTCATATAATTTATCTCTACTGAAATCAAGCAGTGAGCAAAGTCTAATCGACTAAACTCATATTTAATCAACTAAGATTTTTAAATCGGCTACAATTCACCCCCTCCCCCCTCTTGTACTTTCAAAGATTAGGGTAGAAGATTGAGTTTGACTGCATTCTTGGATTCAATCTTATTTCATCTTGTTATTATTCCTACTTGTTGTAATTACCTTTTCTTTTTTGATCGTTCTCTAGCCGAGGGTCTATCAGAAACAATATCTCTTCCCTTCTAAGGGTAGGGGTAGGGGTAAGGCTGCGTATATCTTACCCTCCCCAAACCCCACTTGTGAGAAACTACTGGGTTTGTTGTTGTTGTTTCCTCTCTAAAGTATCCCATGTTTCACTCCCAAACGCCAACTGCCATTGACAATCAAGGTAAGCTTCAAAATTTGATAATTCTTTTTTATATATTATTGGGACATCAGCTACAAACCAAAAGCATTCACATAAAAGTTCAAAAACAGTGTAAAACTTAACAGGGATTTAACTTCATATTTTAAACTCAATGGCGACAACGCCAATCGGACTATTTCCAAAAGCTTAAACTTGAACGCAAAAAGTTCAAAAGCAACAACCGACTTGATGCGAGCATCAAAAAGAAAACCAAACCGAGCAAGAAAAAAGAATGTATGGTACAATATATATTTTAAATTTTCATATAACATTCATACAGATT
Source organism: Nicotiana otophora (assembly GCA_000715115.1). Lineage (NCBI taxonomy): Eukaryota > Viridiplantae > Streptophyta > Magnoliopsida > Solanales > Solanaceae > Nicotiana > Nicotiana otophora. The sequence continues at coordinate 237,954 of AWOL01S0004223.1, forward strand.
TAATGCATAAATACAAAATTTATACAAATGTTCATATAATATATAATTCATTTACAACTTTCATACAATATTCATATAAATTTAATACAATTACAATAACTTACAACTTAAATATAATTTTTATACAACTCGGTATACGACAACTAAAGTACAATCTTGATACATCTTCAAACGTGTTCAGTTACAATTTGTATGTCATGCTTCATACAATATCATACAATTTACATATAAATTACATACAATGTCTTTGTATGTATTTTATATTGTGATTTCATATGTATTTTGTACGTGATGTGTCTTCCCCTTAGATTTTCATTTTGAAATATCACCCAAAACAAACTGTAATCTTCGACAAATGTAATATCGAAGTAAAAAACTTAATTGTATTGATTGACAATTTCAACTCGAACAATAACGGTGCCACGAGAAAGGAAATATTTAAGTTAAATCAAACGATAGAAATCCATTGTTGAATTTCCTGAAGAAGAAAAAAGCAGAAAAGATCGAAGGAAGAAAAATAAGGCAATAGAGAGAGCAACGAAAAGAGAAGGGAAATTTATATATGATTGATAAATTGTATATAATAATGTAATTAAGTGATAACATCTCTGATGGGATAAATAAGTTTATAATTTACTATATCTAAATGGTCCTTGTTTGTTTTGTTCTTACCTTTCTCCATTTGCCAACCAAAACTCTTTGTATGTGTTTTATCATCAAAGTAACTCGTTTTGTTTGTCAGACAATTCATTCAATTGTATTCTTTTATACTATCGTGAATATTTCATTTGTATGCGATATACATTCTCGCATTTCTTTGCATTGACAAAAAATCGAAAAGAAGAATAAATCGTGCATTTGGATTCTTCTTCTGTATAGATTGCGTAAGTACTTGAAACAGGAATTCCCTTAATTATATTTTCTAGAGAGGATTCTATCTTCATTAGGAAGTATTGATACTGTACAATATTTATAATCTTGAATATTTTACTCTGTTATTTAAATAGCTATGATTATAATAGTGTACATTTGTAATATTACAATTATATTAAGCATTTAATTGACTTTTAGCTTTTTGCAGACTTTGTATTAGAAGATAGCATTAAGAAAAGTGTAGAAGGTTGGCTGTTAGTACGTTACCTTTCCAAAGCTACCGAAGTTTGCATTTATTTCCAATCTTTTCTGTTATTCAATTCGTCATCTTCCCAACTGTACTTTCTCAACCTCCTCTAAACTAACCCCTTAGCTCCTTCAAACCTCATTCTTTCTGTCAAAAGTTCCAATTTTTTTTTCTGGTAAGCTCCCACTTTTTGTCTTTTAACCTAATGCTTTCTGTCAAAAGGTTTCAATTTTTTCTGTTAAGTTCTTGCTTTCTGTCAAAAGATTGCATTTTTCTCTTTTAATCTCCTGCTTTCTGTCCAAAGCTATCTTTTTTCTTTTCTTTTTGGGGGGTTAAGTTCTTGCTTTCTGTCCAAAGCTATCTTTTTTATCTATTAAGTTCCTTCTTTCTGTTCAAAGATTTCATTTTTCTGTTAATTTCTTGGTTTTTGTTCAAAGATTTCATTTTTGTTCTTCTAAAGGTTTAGTTTTTATTGACTTAAATCAATTCATGGGTTGTTCTGCTTCTCGTTCCTATGACTTTGTCACAACAGATCCACAAAACCCATGGAATTGTTCATCTTCTTCACATTCACAACAGTCTCCATATTCCTACTCAGATTCATCTTCAACTCCAGTTTCAAGAACACTCTCTCTCCCTACTCCTTTGGTTCACCATCCTGCTATGTGCAAAGGTGACACCAATCATTTGGTTTCACTTACTTCTACCACCTATGGTTCACTTGTCTTAATTGATACCCCAATTCCAAACCCTAACCCTAACCCTAACCCTAATTTCCATGGTGGGAATTTCAAGAACCCTACTACCCAGATGATAAAATCCCTAAATGGGACTGACCCACAAGACCCTTTATCCCCTGATTCAGTAATCAACACTTGGGAGCTCATGGAAGGACTTGATGACTTTGATTTCCATATTGTGCAGTCCAAGATTGAGTCCCCTAGAAAGCTCAAAACCAACAGTCTTGATATCCAAAATGAATTAGATACAAGTGAGTTGGAAAAATCCTATGAATTTGTTGAGCACTCGGATTCGAAGCCATTATGGAAGCATTTGTCTGAGGAACAATTGCTTGCTAAAATGGACCCTAATGTAGCTTCAAGTTATAGACAAGCACTGTCTTCCAAAAGATTTGGGTATAAAGAGTCAGAAGATTGTCCAAAGCCCGAAATTGTTAGTTCGGTAGAGTTAGAGTCGAGTAATGCAAGTTTATTAAACTCATTGTTGCCCGATAATGATTTCCATTTAAAGGGTACAGAGAACAAGATTGTTCTGTATTTTACTAGTTTAAGAGGAATCAGGAAGACTTATGAAGAATGCTGCACTGTGCGAATGATCTTTAGAGGATTTCGGGTATGTGTAGACGAAAGGGATGTATCTATGGATGCATCATATAGAAAAGAGTTGCAAAGCGTTTTGGAAGGCAAAACAGTTAGCTTGCCTCAGGTGTTCATTGGAGGGAAGTACATTGGCGGTGCAGAAGAGATTAAGCAACTTCATGAGGCCGGAGAACTGGCTAATCTTGTGGAAGGGTTTGCAGTTAAGCATTCTGGTTTTGTTTGTGAAAGCTGTGGCGATGCAAGGTTTGTACCCTGCCCAAATTGCAGTGGGAGTCGAAAAGTATTTGAAGAGGAGGAAGGGAAATTGAGGAGGTGCCTGAATTGTAATGAAAATGGATTGATTCGATGCCCTGGCTGTTACCCGTGAAAATTGATCTCCATTGGTCATGTACATGCTTCACTATTTTAATTGGAGATTTATGAATTATGTTATTACTTATGTATTGATGTTGAAATCTGCAGTGTCTTCTTGTAGACCTATTTCAAGTGTCCATATTCTCTAGTTCTGCAAGATTCTTGTTCACTCTCTTTTTGAACAACTCAGAAGCAATAAAATCCCAGGAACACATAATCTTTATTTGTTTGCCCTGACAAATATGTGATTTTGAAATGTTCCTCTTTCTTCACCTCAATGAAACTGTTGTTTCTTCTATTCTGAATGGAAGTATTCCTGGGACTCTTTGAGATTTTTAGCTTCGGTAGACTACATTCTCAAATATTTAGAGAAGTTTGGTTTTACTCTGCAACATGTAGTTAGTATCAATTCGTTTGAGTTCGTGAATTCATGTTGGGAAATTCCTTCCTTGGTTTACTACCTCGATGTAGCTGCTATTAACTTTGCTGTGGTTGATATTCTATTTTATGGATATCAACATATTAGTATATACATGTGTAACTTGATAAGTTGCTTGTTGGAGTGAAAGTATCATCATCAATTTAATGACTAACTTTTCTGATAAAGTCTTGAGTTAGTTGTGGAAGACTTGGACTGGATTCGAATCACAATATACCATTCTTAGCAGAGACAAATATGATGCTACTTTTCTTGTAAAATATGATGCTACTTGGTCAGTTTGCAGTAATTCTGATAAGAATCTCTTGGATATCTATCATTAACTAAATTGCTGCAACTTCATCATTTTGGAATGACTCTAATAAGAATCTTTGTAAATTTGGCCTCTTTTGAGTAGATTTATTAGTCATTCTCTTTTCCATCCGCTCCATCTTCCACTGTCAGACCATACAGCAACCTGGTGCAGATATTTCCATGTTCTTTTTGGTTTGTCAAGAGATTAAATGCTTCTATCCATCATCCTTTGCTTCCATTGAGGAAGATGCATTTTTCTAGTATATTACCAAGCCAAAGCAAAGAACTGTCTGAAACTTGATTCCTCTGGTGATACATATTCAAATTGTTAAAGGGCGAGGCTTATGTTGGATATACTGCTGGTTAAAAAATCTCAAGAAATGTCTAGTGGCTCGGGCTTTAGCTATAATAAAACATTGTTTATGTCAAATACTGTGTAATGCTTCCATTGCTTCTACACAAATTGCTATCTTCCCTTAGAGGAGGCAGGGGCGAAGCTACCTGCAACCAAGGGTGGTCAACTGATCACCCTTCGCCGGAAAATTATACTCCGTATAAGGTAAAATATTACTTGTTATTGATTAAAAATAGGCTTTGAACACCCTTACATAGCCAACTGGCAAAGGTTTGAACACCCTTGTTGAATTTCCTGGTTTCGCCACTGAGAGGAGGTACCAGTTAAGTTGTTTGATTAGTTGCTTAGAGGAGGTACCAGTTAAGTTGTTTGATTAGTTGCTTTGAAGCTTTCCCATATTTCTGTGGGTGTAAAGCAAGTAGTTTATGCAGTCTTTGTTCCCAGGGTCTACGTTGTACTGAAGGACACCTAGCTCTCTGCTACAGGGGCGTTATCTATCACCAACAAATATTACAACAGCTTCTTTTCTTAATTTTAGGTCATGAGTTTTATATAGATCAGTATATATATATATATATATGAAATCTTGAAGTTGGTCAGAAGTCAATAGCGACACTAAAAAAACAAAAAAAAAAAGTACTTTAGTGGTTGAAGGGCTCACCTCGTTTACTGGCTTCTTTATGCTCTCCATTCAGGGCAGAGAGAAAATTTTAGAATGTCCAATGTATTTGAGATAAACTGTCACCAGTCAAGCCATGGCATGTATTGTCCACTTTGGGCAGGACACGCCGAACAATACGTGTCATGGGCTTAGGTCTTAACAAATATGTGTCATGGGCTTAGGTCTTAACAAATATGATATGATAGCCGAATCTCCCTCAATACGATGGTGGGGCAAACCTCAGGATGCTGAGTCCAAAAGAGGGTAAATGTGATTCCCATGGTGGAGGGCCGGCTGATGAGGACAGGTCATGCAGGATCGGCAAGTTTTTAGACTAGCAAGCTTCTGAAAAAGAGGTACACATGTCACTTTAGGTGAATCTCACATCGAAATGGGAGAGGATAATGGAGAACTTTATAAGGCATGACACAAGTTCGCATGATAAGCGCGTTTTTGAGGTTCAATGTGGCATAACCCCAAAGACAAATCCGTACGGGCTTAGGTCCAAAATGATAATACCTGCCATGGGCTTGGATCGCGACACAAGCAATGCTAAAAAACTGATGTAATGCCAATTTTCCTTTACTAAAATAAGGTTAAATACATTGATGCTCTCTAAACTTGGCCCATTTTTTTCGTTCAGACACTATATCTTTGGACTCGCCTATTAATTGAATACCTCTCTCTTGCCACGTTAAGATGAAGTGTTTGAGTAAAAAGTCGTGTCAAATATAGAGTGTATATATTTCACCTATAGTTTGTGTAGATATTTTACTATACCCCATTCTTTAAGCTTAGCATGTCAAATTATGATTTTTCAAATTGACAACATAGAGAAGGCCGAACTGTTACCATCATTCTGGGGAGAGAAGAAAAGATGACAAAGAGAGGTGCTGAAACAAATCCTTTGGATGGTGGCGATACATTGGAAATTTATCATTTTGTCTGGGCCAGAAATGCAGACCTCATTATTGTACCCAGAATCTGGAAATGGACTGTTTGGCTAATAGGAAACTTGGACAAGCTTGACACACCTAACTTGTAGGCAAAAATTGCACTTATTAGACTTGGTTCTTTGAAACACTAACTAATAAAAAAAGGTTCAAATTTATTCCTTAAAATTATTTACTTGCGCTTCAGTTTGCATAGATGACAAGTTAACTTTTAACAGGGAACAAAGTCAAATAAAAGTCCGTAGTTTAGCGGCACGTGATCTCCCTTTTGATTTTATTGATTTTGCTATGAGTTAGTACAGGTGTTACATTTACCATTCATCATATGTATGATTATTTTCTTAACATAGCCGAGATTAGTGAAAATAATTAATTAGTATAATAAAAAACTATCACACAATTAATCCTTTTAAATTTCTTATCCATCTAACTAATTATTTTAAGACTTAACACACTATTTCCGATGTACAATTTAATATCACTGACGAACCAAAATGTTAAAATTAAAATGAAGAACAAAAAAGAAAAACTTCAAAAGCTAGTGTTGTCGGTTCTTTTTAACTACTGATATCACTTACTTACTATTTCTTACAGTAAAATTTAGGAAGCATTTTATACTTTTCTTGTTGTTATGTCAGAGTTTGTTATTGTGTCATATAACGAATTATATCATCAACTTTCTTATGGTTGAACCACACTTTTATCTGCATGATGCCTAAAATTAGAACCAATAAAGTTAATCTAATCCCGAAATATTTGCGTAATAAACTATAATATTCAAACAGTTTCATCCCAAATATAATTCGCCAATGCGACAGGCAAAACCTATCAAATTTGAGTAATTGGTGGATTTTGAATTCTGAAAACAGAGGACAGCAGTTAAGAACATGGAGGCGAAGATCAACCAATTCTTTGAGTGCATTATTACATTCTTCAATGGTGGTGACCAACTTCCTTGGTGCTCTCCTGACGTCATTCTCGTAAGCATTCTTCAATTACTTATAATTTTCATAATGGGTTTTTTACATTCATGTTTGATGTTTTTAATGTTTTAGGGTTCGAGTGACTAATTTCAGGTGTATTTATCATTTTGCTTGATAATGCGTAATTGTGGGATATAGTCGGAGTTATTTTCAGCAATATTGTTTCTTTCTCGACTTTTTACCACAAAGTATTTTTATTTGTTGTGGGGAATATGCACTATCAGAGCTTCGACTAGATTTGACAATTCGTGTAAGCCAAGTGCTGCTTTGGGTTACAGGAACAATTAAGAAAGTTATGTTTTTATTTATAACTAAAATGTATTCTTGAAACTTGAGACTGGCGAGTATTAATTAGAAATATGTTGCTTTGCGTTGCAGGAACTTTGAATATTAATTAGAAATATGTTGCTTTGCGTTGCAGGAACTTTGAAGAAAGTTAATACTCCCTCCGTTTCAATTTATGTGAACCTATTTCTTTTTTAGTCCGTGCCAAAAACAATGACTCATTTTCCTATTTGGAAACAATTTATCTTTATGCAATGATTTATAGCCACACAAAATATATGTGCTTCATTTTACACCACAAGTTCAAAAGTCTTCTCTTTTTTCTTAAACTCAAGCCTTCTCTCTTTTCTTAAACTCCGTGCCCAGTCAAATGGATTCACATAAATTGAAACGGAGGAAGTACTATGTTTTTTAACATTAAAAAAAAAAGACTGTGTTCGTGAGATTGAAGAGTATTAATTAGAAATATGCTGATGTTGCGTGAACTTGGAAGAAAGATCTGTTTTTTATTAACAGCAAAAGGATTGAGCTGTCGAGAATGACGTCTCTCAATGTAAAAATTGTAATCTTTGCTGTTGCAGTAGAGATGCTAGGCATTTCAATCTGTTAAATTTATAATACAGTTTCAGTTGGTGTTTTCCTTATATTAGCATGCCTTAGTAGCCTTACCGGGAACAATAAAACATGATTGATCTAATGTTTGTCTCACAAAAAGAAAATGTAAGAGCATAAAGCTTGAAATCCCTACACGAAATTGAAATTTCGTGAAATCGTTACTTGCAAAAATGTTTATGCATTAAAGCTAATAAGGTGTAAATTTGAATTCTGGAGTGTTAATAAGGTGGACGGATGCCCATGCATAAGTCTGTAGGCCACCAGCATGGTGTAGAGAGGTGATTTACCTTGAATTTATTATCAAATTAGAGGTTCTGGATAGTTCTTTGCAGACTTGGCTAATAACATAACTCAATGCTGTAAATGGAACAATTATAATTCTAACTACTAGTTAGTGAATCAAATGATTCTGTTGAACTAATTGATTAGTATTAACAAAGCCACAATTGGTGAGATTCTGCACTATGTTGCTTTTGATGCTTAGTCTTATGTATCTATGCATATTTGATAGGGCTGTGAAAGAGAAGCTGCAGATGCTGCCAGTGATGAAGGAAAGAATGAGAGTATTATGAGATTGTCATGGGCGCTTGTCCATTCTAAACAACCTGAAGATGTGCGACGAGGGATAGCTATGCTCGAGGGTGAAATTTTGTCAGATCTACTTCTCCATTTATGTTACTTGTCTTTTGATTCCCTAGCTTCTATGTATTTCATAATATCTAGTTTACAAGCGTTTCTGAATTTCTGATACTACCACCGACTATCTTGTTTCATTGTTTAACTCCTAGTTTCCTTAAGTCTCAATATTCATGGACATAGAGGCATAATGATCTTAGCAGCAGCTAATTTTTTATTGTTGTTTATCTACTAGCATTATGTCCTTCACTGTCTTTCTAAGTCCTGCATAGAAACAACTTTTGGGGAGCTCGAAGAATGTGTGATCTTCTTCTCTTCATGAAGTTACTTTTTTCTTTTCACATACTTGAAGGACATTGTTAGACAGTCTTGTAGTTTCTCTAATAATGAAACAGGTCTCACTCCTAAGCTGTAACAATGTTATACTGCTCTGTATAAATGGTTTTACGAATTAAGAATCACGTTACTCTGAACCGTTGTAAAATTAATACTCCTTATTTTGAAGAATGCAAGTATTTTCCCAACAAAAATATGATTTCCTTTTTATCTTTGGTTGGTTTATATTGGATATTTATGTATCTACTGAATAGCTAATTACTTGAGGGTTCAATTTATGAGAATCATTATCTTTTCTGTTTCTTTTTCCTTTTTTGCAGTTTCACTTGCCAACTCAAAAAGTCCACTACAGAAGCGAGAAAAGCTTTATCTTCTAGCTGTTGGATATTACAGAAGTGGGGAATATTCAAGGAGCAGAGAGCTAACAGGTCACTGTTTGGAGGTCTGCTCCTAATCTTTATGTAGTTGGATCTTTTCATTTATCCATCGTTTGAAGACAATAAGAATTTGACCTCCCTATTTAGTTCAGTTTCTTTCTGTAGTTTCTAAAACCTCTTTCTTGCTTTGCTAGATTGCGCCTGATTGGAGACAGGCGTTGTCGCTTAAGAAGGCTATTGAAGATAGAATTACTAAGGGTAATGACGAGACTTCTTCCCTTCTCGTTTGGTTTTGCATACTTATTATACAAAATGGGATTCATTTGTGTTCTCTGCAATGCAGATGGTGTCATTGGTATAGGAATTACAGCAACTGTTATAGGACTTATTGCTGGTGGGATTGCAGCTTCATTGATCCGAAGGAATTGATCTTGAATTGCTTTATCATGTTTCATTTATATTCACTCACAGTATAAAAATTTTGCACAATAAGACAATTTAACAATTAAGTAGAGACATTTGTTAGTAACCATGTGCGGAGAACTTGGAAAAAAACGATACTAACCTATTGAAATCGATAAAAATAATGGACTATAAAAAAATTTTGCACTAAAAAAGAATGTTCTTTGTCCAATTGAATGATCATGAAAACTTGTTACTCCCAAACGCACATGCAAGTATACGTGGTCGTACAAGTAATATAGGATTGTAAGTTCAGATATCGTACCCACATGGACTTGTGATTAACTATCAACTAAATTAAACCCAAACAATTAATCTATTCAAGCGAATCCTAAAGTATGAATAATTAACTCAAACTACTATAGAGTAACAAACTAAGAGACTAAAGTAACAAGTTAGCGAAATTAGACACAAATTCAGTGAGAGAAGATATTCTAGAGCTATGGGTTAGCTAACAATCCCGTTGAGTTTTTCACTTAAGTTGTCTAATTAATTTATCTGGTTTATTGGTTGACACGGTTAATATTACTTGTAGCCTTCTCCCGAAGTATTGCTCGTATATTCAAGCTAACCTAATACCTACATTCCTATGTAATTAGGATTAACAAGTACGCATTAATAATTCCTGTATAGTAACCAAGCAAGGCGATTAGATATATCCCTATCCTAACCGCAAATCCGTTCCCAATGCTCGAGTTCAAGATCTTGCTCTACTCAATCTTATATGCAATCTAGAATTCCCTCTCTTGAGTTCAATCCTAGATTCGTAGATAGTATTCAATTGGTGATCAAGCAATCAAACAATTAAGCGCAAGATTGAATAAATAAACCAATATGATAAAATAATAAGAACAATTCAAGCTTCAAACTACAACGTTCATGTAGCACCCAAAACTCTAGAATTAATAAACTATGAGATTAAAGGAAGGGAAGAGAAAGAAATACTGAGAACCCTTGCTCCCGAGTGTTCTGTGTGTGTATTTCCCTCTCAAAGTAGCGTCCCCCCTCCAAAATAGGTTTAGACTTGCTTTTATAAGCGTTAGGGGGGTCTTGGGCCCAAATAACCTTGCCCCGGATGAACTAGGAGAAACTTCCCGTCACCAGCACCCAGGGTAGCGTGGGGTGCTAGCCCTAACGCTGGGATTTTCGAGGTTCTAGAAACTAGGTCACAGGTAGCGCCCCACGCTACCTGTGGCGCTACATTGTCCCAATTTTTTGTTTTGTTCCATTTTTACCTCAACTCGTGCACTTTTGTCCCACATTACCTCCAGATGACTCATACACATTAAAATACCACGAATTAATAAAATTTATAACATTACACATCCGATATTTACGAAACATGAGTAAAATGCGAGGCAATATGCACACACACACACACACACACACACACACATATATATATATACACTTTAAGCTGAATATCAACACCCCACACTTAAACTCTCGCTCGCCTTCGATCAATGAGACTATCAACTACACCCCAACAACGTACACATCTCAACTAGAGAGGAGCACTTTAATTTTTAACCATACACTCTACTCTTGACTATGATCCATACCGACAATCATAGTCAAGATGTTGCCTGACCTGAATGTTGCCTCTTATATGTACTACAAAGATGTTGATGTTGTAAATGTTGCTCAACATGACTCTGGCTATATAAGGATGGTATCCTAAAATTCTGATTTTGGCGAGACTGGTTTCCATAACTCTGAGTGCGTCTGAAGGTAGACCGGCCACCTGACTGATGATTGGACTGAGCTGGTGTTAATGACTCCTTGCTGAAGGAACCCCTTCATCCTCCACTAGATGTACCACTAAGCCCGTCCATTGTTCGGGCTTTCCTGTTATGCTCTTTCTCTCTTTTGTTGTCTGTCTTTTTCTAAGTTCTTGGCAAAACCTACAACAAAGGAGAAAGTTGTCATTCTTACCGCCGCAGCTGATGTCGTATCCTTAATGTAGTAAGCCAAACTGCCAACAAACCTCCGAATCTTTGCTTTTTCTGTCTTAACCATGTGAGAAGCATGCTTGGCCAAACTTATGAATTCTATGTAGTACTCTCGCACACTTTTATTCCCTTACTTGAGCTGCTCGAACTCTGTAGCCTTAGCTTCTCTAACCTTGTCTGGTATAAAATTAGCCATGAAGGCCTATTCAAATTATTCCCAAGTAAGCGGACCATCATCTTCATCTCTTTCATGTTCCCATATCTCAAACCAAGCGCCAGCCACATCTCTAAGCTGGTAGGCAGCCAGTCCCACAACTTCATCATCAAATGCCTTTATCGCTTGGAGGGCTTTCTTAGCACCCTCGAGCCATAACATTGGATCTTCATCAACTATAGTACCACCGAACAACGGAGGACTCAACTTCAAAAATTCATTCACTCTTGAGGACTCGGAATTGTTCTGTCTATTTGATTGAGACAGATTCTCATCTCTTCTCTCGTTCTGGTTGGCCGTGAAGGCTTTAAATATCTCCATAGCACTATTGACAGCATTAAACATCTTACCCACCTCTGGAGATATAGTTGTCTGAGCAAGAACTGCTGTTGGGTGTGGCACTGGATCCTGAGGCACTTGCTCATCATGCTCCACCCCTTCTTCATGTTCAACCCGGGGTACTTGAACCCCCTTTGTGGATTTACCATTCTTTTTCTGAGTTGAAGCCTTCTTAGTTCTACCTTAAGCCATAATAGTAGCAATAGTTTCTTGAGCAGCTTCCTGAGTGTCGGTGTCAGAGTTGCGAGTATGAGCCATTTCTTCGATTTTTGGAGAAATGAATACATTAGATAATTTTTTAGAGGTAGGCTCTACTGCACGATCTAAAGTATGAAAAAAATAAGACTTTTCCTAAATGCTTGTAGCCTCATATTTATAAGTATGGCGCACTTCGTACTCACAAATAAGACTCTACTGATATGGCTTCATAGACCCCTAGGACTCCATAAACTTGATGCTCCGATACCAAGTTTGTCACGACCTATTTTTCTGAACAAGCCTTGACCGGCACCCGATCGCTAATTTGACCGAGCGAACCATCTACACTTATCAAAACTATTATCCTTTCAAATTTTATATGCAACAAGGTAATACTTTAATCAAATACTTTTAATTAATTTGAATATCTAAAATAAACCAACTCCAGAACTTTATTCGTGGTAACTACTGAAATTTTACAAAGTTATTATTAAAAATATCTGAATCTTAACCCACCAATTGTGTCTACGAAACCTCTACTGATAAACTTACGCATTGTTCAAGACATGAGATTTCCTAGCTAGTCCTCCAAGTAAACAAAGAAATAGCTAAATAATGATGACTCAAAGGAATACTTCGCGAACAAAAGCGAAGCTCACCAATAGCACTCGAAGTGAAGGAAGTCCTAACCTATAGACTACTAGCCTGCAAAACCGATTGATATGTTGTACCGCAGACCAACGCAGGTTCCCAAAAGAGAACGTCAGTAGCATCCATTGTACTCAGTGAGTCTCAACGACCCCCCACTAAAGCAGGGAACGAATCTTTAATAAAATATACATTACAAATAAAGATTCTAAATGCATGAAAAATATAAGGCTTCTGAGAACAATTCTAAAATAATTGCATAACATCAGTTTATAGATATTCTAAAAGAAATTCGTTTCTTTTTCTTTCTTATCTAAATAAATACTTCACTTTATGCTTCCGGAGCTCCAACTATCCTGACTTATTCCCGTGTTAGTCACCGTATGATCGGCACGGGTTCGATCCCAACCTAATCGAATAGCCCCAATCCACGAGGTGTCACTCGCTTCGTGGTTCTCAGCGCCCATGTATCATACCTTAGCCTGGCTAGGCAAATTCTCAGCAACGAGACCCTTGTCTCGTGTTCTCCCTACTTTGGCACAAGTAGTTTCAGGAAGTCAACACCTTGGTCAGGACCCTCGGACTGGACGATGACCCCTTCTCAGAATAGAGGATACTCCCAAAAATACTTTAATAATAAACTTTTATGTGCCTCGCTAGGGTCTAAATCAATTTCTCAGCTTTCTTGATCATTCAAGTCTAAATCTTTTCTCGAACAACCTATACATACTCATACTGGTATCTTTAAATGTAAAGCATGGCATAAGCATGAAATAAACATTCAAAAGTATTTCTAAAGATTCTTGCTTTTTCATTAATTTTCAACATGAAAATGTCATATAAGAATAACACAAACTTTTGAAAATTTATGCACATATGTAAGAATAAATCATCTAAACTTTAGCTAAAACAATTCTAAGTTAATAGGTACTGACTCTCTCCAATTAAGTACATATTAGCTCTTTCAGGTAATTCATCAAATACCTTGTATGCGTGTTTTTGTGAGTTAAACCACTTTAGTAAAGAGTTATATCAACTCACGTCAAAACTCCTTGAGTCAATACGTAGGCCCTGTTGCATGTGTGAGTAAGCAGCAAGGCTGCCTCTGTTTCGTGTCTGTTTCTGCTTTCGTATAAGGCTCCAAGCCTTTTTCCTTCCAACAGCCCACTTTATGGGCTATAGGCTTGTCC
>AWOL01S0004223.1:253406-274166 GCA_000715115.1 Nicotiana otophora
CCCCGCCTCCCAGGCTCCCCTCCTCCCTCTTTTTTTTTGACTTAACTTGTATTTAATGATACTCACTTCTAATAACTAATAATATTAACTTTATTAAAATTCCCCTATTAGTATATCCAACTATTTATAAATAGAGAAGTAACTCAAAAGTTAATCATAAAGGTTTAAATCCGTAATAGAAATATAATTCTTTTTTATGCACTCAAGGCAAGATAAAAAAAAATTAAATTCTATATTGAGCGTGTCTTGAAACTTTTATAGATTTGAGAAATGTTACGTTAAGTATCAGAAAAGCCTACAAAATAAGAACCAACATCGAAGAATTAGCCTTTGACCACTAAAGAAAGCCTAAACTATAATGTGTTAAGCACAAGCTTCAGATTGAAGGCAACCCAAAGTGCTATCAGACCCTCGTTGTTTCCATCGGTCCAATCCACCATAGGAAACCGAACATTCACCTTGCCTAAAATAAAAGAAGAGAAATCACCTTGCCTAAAGTAAAAGAAAACTTTTTTTCTTTCACTAGCTAGTCCTATAAGTAGTTTAAACAAATGTATACAAATTACAATTATCAAGATTGAGGTTCTTAACTTGACGAGAATTCAGCAAAAATGGATAAACAATATGCTAAAGAAACAATGATTACTAGAGAAGAAGGTAGGTGCATTGGCAATGAAAAGATTGCTGGTAATCAAGATGAATGCAACATTACAATTCAAGAGTCAAACTCAGATTCTCATGAAATCAGTGAAAATGAGAGACAATGGCTAAAATCATTGGAGAAGAGCAGAGAGTACCCCACCATTGGCTCATCACAGAAGCCAAAGATACACATGGTCCCCAAAATGCATCGCGAGATTGAATCAAATGTAAGATGCTATGAGCCCCTTGTGGTTGCTCTCGGTCCATTTCACCATGGAAAATCCAAGCTTCAACCTATGGAGAAGTACAAGGAGATGCTGGCAATTCAGTTTGCTGATGAAGAAAGCACCGAACCAAAATCTGCTGGGGTCTTATCACGGCTTTTAACAAAATCAGTGTCCATTGATGATCTTTACAAAAAGGTGAAGAACATTGTGCCTAATGTCAGGGAGTGTTATGCTCTGGACTTGATTAAAGATTACAGCAATGAGGAGTTCGCACAGATGATGTTCCTGGATGGCTGTTTCATTCTCCAATATATTCTCTGCCTTGTCACTGGCAATTATAAGAAGCTGCAAATGAAGAGTCATGATATAGCTTTCATCCGTGGTGATCTTTTCTTACTTGAAAATCAGCTACCTTTTGAAGTCCTGCATGTGTTAATGAGCTGTAGGTTCAAGAAAGATGAAGGAATGAGAAT
This sequence comes from Nicotiana otophora, assembly GCA_000715115.1. Lineage (NCBI taxonomy): Eukaryota > Viridiplantae > Streptophyta > Magnoliopsida > Solanales > Solanaceae > Nicotiana > Nicotiana otophora. The sequence goes on from AWOL01S0004223.1 coordinate 254,749, forward strand.
GATTAAAACGTTCATCTCGAGTGCACATGCAAAGCCCCCTCAAAATCATGGATTAATTCAAAGTATCAAGGATGTCTTTCTTGATTTCTTTGGCAAGATTTGTGAAGGAGAAGGGCCTTACCTGATCAAAGAAGAAAATCCTGCTCATCTGCTCGAGATATTAAGAACGCAACTCATAGACCCAAATGTTTTCTCAGAAGGAGGATGCTATCTAAGGGGTGAGTGGTGCTCATATCGTTCAGCCATGGAGCTCAAGAGAGCAGGAATACGTTTCAGGCGTGGAAAAAGTCGTCGTCTTTCAGACATTAAGTTCAACTCATTTCATTGCTCGGCTCTTTTAACACTTCCACCTATAACCATAGATGATTCAACCAAGTCAGAGCTTTTAAACTTGGTTGCATATGAGGCATGTCCTGACACACCAGATGACTTTGGAGTTACATCTTATCTTTGCTTCATGGATTCACTAATTGATCATGCTGAAGATGTGAAGGAGCTGAGATCCAAAGGTATACTACTCAACTTTCTTGGAAGTGACCAAGAAGTAGCAGATCTCTTCAATGAAATAGCAACAGATTTGGTCCCTAATCCACATGCCTTTGTTGGTGCGAAAGACAAAATTGAGAATCATTACCATAACAAAGGAAAAATATGGATTGCTGAGTGGAAGAACACTCATTTTACTACCCCATGGACTATTTTTGCATTTATTGCCGCAATTTTTGTCATAGGTTTGGAAGTTACTGGTACAGGTCTATCAGGTATCCAAACCTACTTTGCAGTCCATCCAAAAGGCAGCTAGTAATGCTAGTATTAAAAAACAACCAGTTCTTTTTTCTTATTTTCTGCAGTAAATAACGAGTGTCATGTTTTCTGAATTCATCATTTGTTTTACATTACTGCTATGACGATGATCAATCTTTGTACTCCTGTCTATGTACACAAACTTGATTTGTTTGTTATTCATATTTTTGTTCGTGTAAATTTACTACTCTGAAGCACATGAATGGTATTGGATCATGACGTAGACCTTTGAACGATTATTAGACAAAAAGACAATGTTGTTTCCTAATTAATCCAAAATCATTCTTTCTTATGAAGAGGTTGTCTAAGTGAAACTGAAGTGATTGATACTTTGGACGGTGCAACTTACTAGGATTTTCAAGAAGGAACACTAAATGCAATACGATTCCTCCGTTTCTTACTGTAAAAGCATCATGAGTTTTTTATTCAAAGTATAGAACAAAAACAGAATTGCAGATATCAGAATATACAGACTTGATATCAGAGGAAACTTTATAGAAAGTAAAATGCGAAAGATCTGGACTGCCTATCATTTTCACTCTAAGCATCAGAAAAGCCTAGAAATTTAGAACAAACATTGAAGAATTAGGCTTTGACCACTACAGCAATGGCTGCTCATCAGGATAAAATCACCAGCCATGCACCCGTTTTGTATGATTTGCCGGTTTCTATAGAAAATTAAATAGTTAATGTAAGCCCTTCCACTAAGAATACCAGAGAAACCTAAACTATAAAGAGTTCACTAGGAATACAAGTTAATTGGAGATTCACTATGTGCCGGCCACATCACCCTATGGCTACCAATATTTTCTTGTACTCTGGTCAATAAAGTTTTACTATTAAAACTAATTATGAAAAGGAAGAAGTTTTCCAAATCCATCTTATGGAGTTATATTATATTGACAATTAGAAGTTCATGTAAATCTGATTTGCCATTTTGCATATTGTATTGGCAAGAGGTTGATTTTGCAGCATGCTTTTCTGACATATATGGCAATAGTTGCTGATAAATAGAGAGAGAAACTTGGAGCATACGTTCTGAAAATTTGACTAGACTGCCAACCACAGCTAAGGTTTTGTAAAGTTTAACAACAAGAAACTTGTGGATCAAGCGTAACTGCTTACATTACTCTCCAATAAAGTTAAATCAGAAGTATCTCTTCTCATAACCGACGAGACCATGAACCCCTCCTTCAACTTGTGCGGCTCCTGTTCGGACCTGGAGAACCAGAAAAGAGAGTTAAAGTTAGATTCCCATGAACTAACAATAAAAAAAAAAAGTTAGATCCCCATGAGCTATGAGGTAAGATGATTCTGCTGTTTCATTTTTTTTTTTCTCAAATACCCGGAAAAAAAACACAAACATGCAACAATATAATAATGGTTGAGTAAGAAGATACAACAAATAACAAGAGACAAACCTCTAGCCTCAATTTGCCTGATTTTAAAAGATGATGAGCAGATTGCAAGGAGGAAGCACCTAGATCCTGAAATCCTTGCTTTACAGCTTGCATTGTATAGGGAATGAACTTCAGAATAGAACCTTTATCAGCAACTGAACCAACAACTCCTTGAGCAATCTTTAGTTTAGCAGTATCACCCAAGTATCTAGCATCACTCCCTTTTGTCATTGCTTCCAGGGATCCCATACCTCGATATTTTTTCACACGCAGACCATTCTATCCTTGCCCAAAAATTGACCAAAGTTAACAATAGCACAAGGGCATATTTGAGTTGGTTACACTTGCAAATATGAACAGAATCACCCAGGTTCTTTTAGTCTCGAGAGTACAAATATTTGCAATCAAGCAGCTTTGAAGATAACATAACCAAAACTCTTGTCACAGAAAGCAGATATACTATGTGCCAAATAATAAAATATACTATATATATTTAAAATAAGGCCAGTATACAGATAGCCCGAAGAATTGGCACAAAATGTATATTAGACACTGAAACTTTGCTACTGACCACCTGACACTTCATGCCAACTTTGAGGGACACAGCCAAATTGCCGCCTAAAAATTAAAAAGTTCTATATCCAAAGAGCAACTTTCCATGGACTAAGTCAACTTGCATGCGGGATATAAACTGAAAACAGATAGGAAAGTTCCAGGAAATATCATGTAAAAATAAGACTCCAGATACAGCTAAAGAAACTGTAGATGTATCTTGGAAGGAACTTTTGCATACATAGCATAAAAGCATTGAGAATCCTTTGTACCTTATATTCATATGTGCCGGGAGCTTCATTACTACCAGCCAAGAAGCTTCCCATCATGACAGTTGATGCTCCAAGTGACAATGCCTTCACGATATGGCCAGAATTTGAAATCCCACCATCAGCGATGACAGGGATACCATGCTGCTCAGCAATTGATGACACCTTGTAAACAGCAGTTGCCTAAACAAAATTGACAGAGAACATAATTATTAAAATGGTCCTTAATGTATCCAAGGTTGCTTTATTTGGTCCTTAATATATCACGCTTGACAGATATACTTCTTAATGTAGGTAAATAGAAGACACATCTGGTCGGAAAACCTAAATCTAACAGATTTCTCAAAAGAGGGTTTATGTTTAATGCTTTTCCCTGTTCCCTGCTCAAAGATCAGATCATTTCCCTCCACGAGGAAACATTCACAGATATTCACTTCAAATTTGCACTAAGAAAACTGCACTCAATGCTAAAACTGTACTCTTCAAATTTGCACAAAAAAGCGCACTGCTAGCAGTTCACTGCACCAGAGTTTTTTACTGAAAAAGCTGCACTACTATCACTTCAGTGCACCAGATTTTTGGACTTAATAATATGAACCAGATTTTTTCTCAAAAAGCTGCACTTCCATCACATAACCAAACATAGCAAACAATGCAACAAATTTTAAATTGGAACAAAGGGAGCACAATCATCAGAACAAAAAACCAGTTGCTTCCAACAATAACAAGTTAATGAAGAGATAGGTAATTCACCTGACCGCGGCCCACAGCGCAAACTTCTTGAGTGGTACAGATGGAGCCGGATCCCATACCAACCCTTAATCCATCAACACCCTGCTTAATTAAGTTCTCAGCTTGGTAATTAGTGACTACATTTCCACCAATCACATCCAAGTGAGGGTACGTATGTTTCACATGCTTGATCATATTAATCTGGTACAGCGAATTCCCTTGCGAGCTATCAATCACCACAGCATTAATCCCTTCTTTCACTAAATGCTCCAGCCTCTCTTTATCTGAGTCCCTCGTCCCCATCGCTGCCCCCACTAAGAACTTCCCGTCTTCCCCTAAAGATGGCAAGCCCAATTTCGGAAGTCCCTTTATTCTCTCCATATCAGCACTCGTGACTAAATTGACTGCTTCCCCGTTTTCCTCCTCCTCGTTTACTAATGCAACAAAGTCCAGCTTTTTAGATGCCAGGTAGCCGGCCACGTCATTGAAATTATAACTCGAAGGCAGAGTAACGGGAGAAGCGTTCATATAAGTAGAGATCCTAGCTTCCTTATTGCTCAAGTTCTCCCAATCAAACTTGGACACGTGTCCTAACAGTTTGGATTGTTTGTTCCCTGACTCGGTGACGAAAATGCAAGGGGAGTTAGCGAATTCATCGGCGGAGTGGATTGAATCGGAGGGAGAAGCGAAGATTAAGTCGGCTGAGAAAGGGATTTTATGAGATTTGGCGGCACGGATGATGGATGCTTGTTGAGAGATAGTGTTGTTGTAGTGAACGATACCTATTCCGCCGAGCGCCGCCATGGAAACGGCCATGGAGGTCTCGGTGACGGTGTCCATGGGTGAAGCGACGCAGGGGGTGGAGAGGGGGATGTTGCGGCTGAGCTTAGTGGAGAGGTTGACGTCGTCGACGGGGAAGTCGATGTAGCCAGGGAGGAAGATGACATCGTCGTAAGTGTAGGAGTAACCTTGGTTGAACAATCTCTCAGCTGGAAATCCGTCGTTGTTCATGGCGGCGGCGGCGATGGCGGCAAATGTCTAGGGTTGTGTTTTGTCTACCAAATTCTTTCGTATGAAATGTTTAATGTTGGGAAAGGATACCTGTCAAGTAGAGTTCTGCAAGCCAACAGAAATCTCTCTGTATATATAATTGAGCGCAAATTGGCATGGATATGGATGGCAGGGTAGTTAGTTTTCTTTCTCCTAATTTTCACCCAATCAAAGAGAAGGGTAAAAAATACCCCCGAGCTATTGAAAAACGGCGAAAGTCCAAATATACCCATTATTTTCAAAAATGGTTAAGAATACCCTTCGTTATATTATTGGGTTATTTATACCCCTGAGGTCATACTTTGGGTTCAAATATACCCTCATTTAAATGGAGAGACACGTGTCATCGTCCTGTTGGCCAATTCTAAAAATCTCCTAATTAATTAAAAATACTCATACCCGAAAAGTAATTTTCTAAAGCTATTTTTTTCTGTAAAAACTGGAAAAAACTGAAATTATTTTTACTAAAAACTGAAAAATATTTTCTAAAATAATGTTTTTGTAAAAACTGAAAAAAAAAATGAAAAATAATTTTTTAAAGCAATTAAAAACTGGAAAAAACTGAATTCTTTTTAACTAAAAACTGAAAAAAAAATATTTGTTTTTTCAGTTTTTACAAAAATATTGCTTTAGAAAATTGCTTTTCAGTTTTTATTTTTTAGTTTTTACAAAAACAATTGCTTTAGAAATTATTTTTCAGTTTTTAGTAAAAATAATTTGAGTTTTTTTCAGTTTTTACAAAAATATTGCTTTAGAAAATTGCTTTTCAGTTTTTATTTTTTAGTTTTTACAAAAACAATTGCTTTAGAAATTATTTTTCAGTTTTTAGTAAAAATAATTTGAGTTTTTTTCAGTTTTTACAAAAATATTGCTTTAGAAAATTGCTTTTCAGTTTTTATTTTTTAGTTTTTACAAAAACAATTGCTTTAGAAATTATTTTTCAGTTTTTAGTAAAAATAATTTGAGTTTTTTTCAGTTTTTACAAAAATATTGCTTTAGAAAATTGCTTTTCAGTTTTTATTTTTTAGTTTTTACAAAAACAATTGCTTTAGAAATTATTTTTCAGTTTTTAGTAAAAATAATTTGAGTTTTTTTCAGTTTTTACAAAAATATTGCTTTAGAAAATTGCTTTTCAGTTTTTATTTTTTAGTTTTTACAAAAACAATTGCTTTAGAAATTATTTTTCAGTTTTTAGTAAAAATAATTTGAGTTTTTTTCAGTTTTTACAAAAATATTGCTTTAGAAAATTGCTTTTCAGTTTTTATTTTTTAGTTTTTACAAAAACAATTGCTTTAGAAATTATTTTTCAGTTTTTAGTAAAAATAATTTGAGTTTTTTTCAGTTTTTACAAAAATATTGCTTTAGAAAATTGCTTTTCAGTTTTTATTTTTTAGTTTTTACAAAAACAATTGCTTTAGAAATTATTTTTCAGTTTTTAGTAAAAATAATTTGAGTTTTTTTCAGTTTTTACAAAAATATTGCTTTAGAAAATTGCTTTTCAGTTTTTATTTTTTAGTTTTTACAAAAACAATTGCTTTAGAAATTATTTTTCAGTTTTTAGTAAAAATAATTTGAGTTTTTTTCAGTTTTTACAAAAACAATTGCTTTAGAAATTATTTTTCAGTTTTTAGTAAAAATAATTTGAGTTTTTTTCAGTTTTTACAAAAATATTGCTTTAGAAAATTGCTTTTCAGTTTTTATTTTTTAGTTTTTACAAAAACAATTGCTTTAGAAATTATTTTTCAGTTTTTTGAAAGCAGATTTTTTGTAAAAACTGGAAAAAAAATATATTCATTTTTTTCAGTTTTTAGTAAAAATAATTTGAGTTTTTTTCAGTTTTTACAAATAAAAAATAGCTTTAGAAAATTACTTTTCGGGTATGGGTATTTTTAATTAATTATGAGATATTTAGAATTGGCCAACAGGACGATGACACGTGTCACTCTATTTAAATGAGGGTATATTTGAACCCAAAGTATGACTTCAGAGATATAGATAATCCAATAGTATAAAGAAGGGTATTCTTACACCATTTTTGAAAACAATGGGTATATTTGGACTATCGTCGTTTTTCAATAGCTCGGGGGCATTTTTTACCCTTCTCATTTTATTTGTTGATTATTGATGGGTGAAAATTAGGAGAAAGAAAACTAACTACCCTGCCATCCATATAAAAAATATTCAGTTTTTTCTGTTTTTAATGGCTTTAGGAAATTATTTTTCAGTTTTTTTGTAAAAACTGGGAAAACAAATATTTTCGTTTTTTTCAGTTTTTTGTAAAAAAAAACTCAGTTTTTTTCAGTTTTTACAAAAAAAAAAAAAAAATTGCTTTAGAAAATTGCTTTTCGGATATGGTAATGGGTCTTTTTAATTAATTAGGAGATATTTAGAATCGGCCAACAGAACAATGACACGTGTCCCTCCGTTTAATGATGGGTATATTTGAACCCAAAGTATAACTGCAGGGGTATAGATAACCCAATAGTATAACGAGGGTATTCTTAGACTATTTTCGAAAGTAAATGGGTATATTTGGACCTTTGCCGATTGAAAAAAGTCTAAAATTACCCTTTATCCACCTATTAAGCTAAAAATATCCCTCCATTCACCTTTTTGGTTCACTTATACCATTTGACCGTTAGGTCAATGCTAAATTTTAAGAATAGTTATTTAAATTTCACGTGGCAACTTCTTATTGGTCGAAATTAAAATATCTAACCTATAAGAAAGATCCACCCATATCTACCCGTTTCTCGAACTAACCCGCCCCGAACACTAATCCGACCCGAATAAAAATTTCAAATAAAAAAAGATGCCCCATTTCCATCTAACCCATGGATTTTGTAATCATTTTCTTGATTAATCTCATGTATAACATTATCAATCGAATAAAGGTTCATGAACAAATTAAACAAACAAAAAAAACCTAGCATGAAAGAACCAATGATTTTCTTGACAATAATGTGGGACAGAAAATTAGGGGTAGTCCAACGGTTTATGATATCTTCCAAATAATCACTTTAAGTGATTAAATTATACTCATCTTGAATATAATGCAATTTGTGTCTATCATGTAATTGAACTAGATGCCATAACAAGAAAAAGAAAATCACGTTGTAAATTTGCGTCTATATTTGTTCCATGGAGTTTGATAGAAGTGGGGCCTCTCTTTTTTTAGTTTAACTTTTTGTTCGGGTGGGGGTTAGTGTTTGAAGTGGGTTAGTACGAAAAATTGGTAGATATTGATAGGTCTTTCTAATGAGTTAGATGTTTTAATTTTGGCCAATAAGAAGTTGTCACGTGTAATTTAAATAGTTATTATTTTTAATTCAGCATTGACCTGACGGTCAAAGGGCATAAGTGAACCAAAAACTGGATGGAGGGGTATTTTTAGCCAATAGGCGGATAAAGAGTATTTTTAAATCTTTTTCAATAGTTTAGGGGCATTTTTAACCCATTTCCCATAAATAAAATATATAGATATAAGTAATAAGATACATCATTTTAAAATCAATAAATAAAATATAGATATAAGATACATCTTTTTAAAAAGCATAGTTAAGAAGGCATGCTGCTGCGGCGTGATTTTTGTTTTTTTCAGCAGACAACTTTACTATATTAGATAATAATAGTTCTCAAATAGTCAAAAGCTGCAATAGCATCATTTACAATCCAACAAGGAAGAGTAGAAACCCAAGTTCTATGTATTAGCAAGATAAAAATATCTTGTTAAATTATGTGCTAAGACATTTCAAGATCTAGGAATATATGCAATATTTATATCTTCAAAGGAATTTATCATCTTCCATATATCTTCACAAGTAACATCTATCTCCCATGAGACCACCACTATTTTTCGTATCATATCCACTATATTTTTTGCATATGATAGAATATGCACCTTTGACCATCTATTTTCTATAGTTTTTTTCCAAAGCTTCACGAATTGCTAGTGCTTCAGCAGTAAAGGCTTTTCCAACAAATTGAATTTGGGTGCCAAAGGCTTGAAGCAGATGACCACAGCTATCCATAGTCATCACTCCAATGCTTGCCATCTTCTTTTCCAATTGTAACCCAGCATCAAAAACATAACAGCACCATCTTATGCCACAATAGTATTTTTATTATCAGAACAGTCGGATATGTGAGAAGGAGAAGAGATATTAAGCATAGTATTTTTATACGGTCACGACCCAAAATCCAACTAGTTGTAATGGCACATAACATCACCCGTTAGGTAATCCAAATAATAACAATCCGATTCAGTTAATATTTAGCTGACTCTAATACACTCCCAAGGACTGGTAGTACAAATCATGAGCTTTTAAAATTAGAATTTACAAAACTGGAGTGAAGTAAAAATACGTCATATGTCTGAAATATACATGAACAGATTAAAAATTCTAAAGTTACCATGAACAAGAGGTAACAATGACTGGAACACAGGTACATCTTCAGATCCAGCTCCCGTCGTACGCAGCAATATCAGTATCAGAAATCGGCACACAAGGTGCAGAAGTATAGTATGAGTACAACCGACCACATGTACTCAATAAGTAACAAACCTAATCTTAGGTTGAAAGTAGTGACGAGTTTGTACCAAGGTAAGAGTCCACACCAATAATCAATAACATCTCATAACAATACAATTTAAAGCAGCACAAGTAATAACTCAATAATAACATTCTCAACTCGTATACAGTTCTGGAAAATAAATATTTTCTTTTCAAGTATAACAATAAAAACTCAATTCTTTCGCCGAAAGTCACCGAAATATGAGTAAGTCTGAGATCTGTAATTGTTCTCAAAAACTTTAATGACAGATAAGAAATTTCATTATCAGATGGCATGAGGAAAAATACTTCTTTATATCTCTTTAAGCATAGTATTTTTATACGGTCACGACCCAAAATCCAACTAGTTGTGATGGCACATAACATCACCCGTTAGGTAATCCAAATAACAACAATCCGATTCAGTAATATTTAACTGACTCTAATACACTCCCAAGGACTGGTAGTACAAATCATGAGTTTCTAAAATTAGAATTTACAAAACTGGAGTGAAGTAAAAATACGTCATATGTCTGAAATATACATGAACAGATTAAAAATTCTAAAGTTATCATGAACAAGAGGCAACAATGACTGGAACGCAGGTACATCTTCAGATCCAGCTCCCGTCATACGCAGCGATATCAGTATCAGAAATCGGCACACAAGGTGCAGAAGTGTAGTATGAGTACAACCGACCACATGTACTCAATAAGTAACAAACATAATCTTAGGTTGAAAGTAGTGACGAGTTTGTACCAAGGTCAGAGTCCACACCAATAATCAATAACATCTCATAACAATACAATTTAAAGCAGCACAAGTAATAACTCAATAATAACATTCTTAACTCGTATACAGTTCTGGAAAATAAACATTTTCTTTTCAAGTATAACAATAAAACTCAATTCTTTCGCCGAAAGTCACTGAAATATGAGTAAGTCTGAGATCTGTGATTTTTCTCAAAAACTTTAATGACAGATAAGAAATTTCATTATCAGATGGCATGAGAAAAAATACTTCTTTATACCTACATATCAAATATGCATGTCCAATGCAATGCAGCACAGTGATGAACTCATGTACTCACACTCTCAGAATAGGATTTGATATCAGGGTCGGATTCCGATTTCAAAAGTTGGAGTAGGTCCATAATATCGAATGTGACTTGTGTGCAAAATTTGAGGTCAATCGGACGTGATATGATAGGTTTCGGCAATGAATATAGAAGTTGAAAGTTCATTAAGTGAATTGGATTGCGATTCATTATTTCGATGTTGTATGATGTGATTTGAAGGCTCGACTGAGTTCGTAATGTGTTTGGGACGTGTTGGTATAATTGGTTGAGGTCCCGAGGGCCTCGGGTGAAATCCAGATGGTAAACGGATTGAGTTAGGACTTGGAAGAAGGGCTGAGGGTTGCTGTCATCTGGTGTAACTGCACCTGCGAGGTTTTGGCCGCAGGTGCGGAGGGCGCAGAAGCGGAGCAGGTCGCCCAGGTGAAGGACTGCATGTGCGGATTTTTGGCCGCATTTGCGCAAGCGCAGAAGCGAAGGGTTGAGTGCAGAAGCGGAAGAAGGCGCAAAAGTGGAAGGGGTCTCGCACCTGCGAAGCTGCAGGTGTGGCTACTGTTCCGCAGGTGCGGAATTGGCGCTGGGCAGAATGATTTTAAATGTGAGATTTGGCTCTTCTTCTCTCATTTCTCACTTGGTTGGGGCGATATTGGAGAGCTCCAAAGGGAGATTTTCATCAAGCTACACAAGATAAGTGATTCCCACTTATTATAAGTTAAATACATGGATTCTATGAGGATTTAAGCATGCAAATTAGTAGAAATTGTGGGATTTTGGTAGAAAACTTAGAATTTGATATTTTTGGATTTTGACCACGAATTTAAGAGGAAAATAACATGAAAAAAGAAGATCATATCAGATGTAATGAAAATAGTTGAGACTTGAGACTCACCACAAATCCACTGTTTTTTTTCTCTAAGAAAATTGGAGGAAGTGATTGCATTTGGAATTTTACTTTCTGTTTTTTTCTCTCTCTAAGTGATTGCATTTGGAATTTTACTTTTACCATAACTGTTTTCATAATAGCAATTTTAAATGTACTATAACTGTTTTGTTAATAGTCACCAGAGACATGGGAGGAGGTGACTTTTGGTTTATTAAAGAAGTGACTTTTAGATTTAAAATAGCAGATAATTAGGAAAAATAGGATAAAAGGCCAAAACATTGAGGAAAAAGATAATTGAGTTTTTTGGTCAAATAGAGGGGGCACATCATCTCTATTTGGCCCTCTATATATAGATTATTGGCCTTATATCTTAGTTGATTTACTTCATTTTCATAATTCATGTTCAAGAAGAAGCATTGCGCTAGAACATTATGATGCATTTAAGAAGATCAAATAAAGTAATTAAAGTGACGTCTGGTATTTGTATGGATATCGTAACCTATACTTGTTCTCTTATTTTCTTTGTGCTTAGGATGGAGACATATGCTTATTTTCGATAATGTGAGGAGTTCCATTGTAACACACAACATGTCCATCCTACTAAAGTCTAATGGAGGATTAGAAGCACGACGACCTGAAATGGATAAGCCATGTGTGAAACTATCAATTCTTTCAAGGATGTGGAGTAACGTAGAATGTGAGATCCAGAATTTGTACTACATTTTATCTTTGTTAACTAGCTCAGATTATTGATTTCTTGTGAATATATAGGTTGTTTTGTTATATATTCACACATATTTTAGCTTCAAGGAACAACTTGATTACTGAAAAGTGTTACTTCTTTTTGTGTATGGCATGGGCCCGAGGGTGATTTTTATCGACTTTTCAAACGGAGTTGAGAATTGTTGTAAATATGATTATAATGAGTATTTGAGTATATATTTATGGAATTTCTCAATTTATGACTAGTTTCGGAGCGTTAGGCATCGGTTTGAGTTGAATGTGTTTATCTTTTGTGGAGCGGGCCGAACGCCTCGGCATATTAAATAGATGCATCTATGGTTCGCGTCGTTCGACCCTCGACAATGCACAGTTTAAATATTATGTTGGACCGAGTCGTACGACCTCGGCATGATTTGCGCATGATTGAATTGATTGCTTCGGCATGAGATAAATTGATAAATGATGAAAATAAATTTGAAAACCTCCTATTAACAAAAGAATTGTTTACTTGTTCCATGTTATTGAGTTACAGTCGTTTTATAAAATCCATGATTAATTATATTATCGGTATATTATTGTTGGCCATAGTAAGTGACGGAGTCGACCTCTCGTCACTACTTCTTCGAGGTTAGTCTGGATACTTACTAGGTACACGTTGTTTTCGTACTCATACTACACTTGCTGTACATTTTGTTGTACATGCACATGTATGCCTAATGGTCTCGTGGGCGCAGCGGCGTGGTCGATACGGGGAATTAGGTGAGTTGCATCTTATGCTACGATCCACAGCCAGCAAAGCCTCCGTCAGAGTATTTGTATTTTTCTTTGCTGTCCAATTTGTACTCCGAACGGATGTTGTATTTAATTTATTCCCCTAGTTGATGCTCATGCACTTGTGACACCGAATTTTGGGGTGATTATAGGTTGTTCAGTATTAAAATTGTTAAGAACATTAAATTTTTTTATTCTGCAATGTCTATCTTTCATTATTTATTCAAAGGAAATTATGATTTTAAAAACAATTGTTAAATGAGAGCTAAATTAACTATTTAGTGTTGCCTTGCCTGACAGCGGTGTCCGGCGCCATCACGACCCTTAATTAAATTTTGGGTCGCGACACCGAGGGCTCGGGTGAGTTTCGGACGTATTTTGGAATGTTTGGAAGAGTTTTGAAAATTGCTGGTGTGATTAGGTATTGCGATCTCGCATTTGCGAGATATATGTCGCATTTGCGATATTAGGCTAAGTCTTCTAGGTTTGCATTTGCGAACCCAGTGTTCGTATTTGCGATAGGGTGGCCTAGGTAAGCTTGTTCGCATTTACAATCTCGATGGTCGCATTTGCGAAGTGTCCTATGTTCGCAATTGTGAACTATTCACCGCATCTGCGATGATAGTAGGGATGGGAGAGGTTTTTGCTTTTGTGATTATTTTCTCGTATTTGCAGGGTTCGCATTTGCGAACCCCTGGTCATATTTGCGACACCTGCGACTGGACAAAAAGCTGAGGGGCGATATTTTTCGTCTCATTTTCACATTTTTGAACTCTAGACTCGGTATGAGGCAATTTTGAAGGGGGGATTTTCAGCTACAATCATTAGGTAAGTGATTTTGTTCAATTTTCAACTATTTTTCATGATTATATGTGAGTTTTAACATCAAAATTATGAGAATCAAAGTAAAATTTTGTGAAACTTTGTCTATGTTTTGAAAAGTGAGAATTTGAGTTTTGAGAGTCGATTTGGACTCGGATTTTGAAACAAAATACATGTATAGACTTGTGAGGTTATGGGTAGCTGGAATATACCCTTGGTCCCAAATTTTGATCGAACAGGCCCGGGGTTGACTTTTGTTGATTTTTGAGGAATTGAATAAAGATAATAGCTTTAATTATTGGAATTTATTTTTCTTGCATTATCTGATGTTATTGAGTCAATTTTGATTAGATTTGAGTCTAGTGGAGGGGGATTGTAGGGAAAGCTGTTTTAGAATATTGATTGAGGGCTTTTGAGGTAAGTATCTTGCCTAACTTCGTGTGGGAGAACTACCCCATAGGTAGGGGTGTACATGGACCGGGTTGGTTCGATTTTTATCAAAACCAAACCAAATCAACTATATCGGTTTGGATTGGTTCGATTTTGTCGGGTTTTCAGATTTTTTGTTACTTAAATATTATTTCAATCTTACCTTGTTAAATATTTGATAAGTAAATATATATTTAGTAAAAATATAAAAACATTGACAAACATATTATTGATTAAAATATTCTTGTGGGAGAATTCTATTAATGACACATAATAGTTATTTTTTTACTCGTCTGACAATAATGTTTCGTTGATATACACTTTCAGGTTAACCGAATTTAGTAATTAAACATAAAAATCAATATGATACATAAATATTAATAATCATTTCACATACGAAAAAGATATAAGAATTTAATTGATCTTAACATATGATATGAATATGGAAGAATAAAGATATAGACACATTTCACTAACACTTGATAAGAAAGTGATCATACAACACATTATTTAAGGTCAATAAATATGGAGCACTTCATATTCTATTAAAATTTATATCCCACAAGAAAATCCCAAATATTTCTAGACATTTTTTAAAGAAAATTCTATATAAAATCTTAAAAGTATATATAAAAATTATATATTTATATGTCGGGTTGGTTCGAATTTTTTTACTCAATACCAAACCAAACCAAGTCGGGTTTTTTAATCGGTTTGGTTTGACTTTTCGGTTTGGTACGGTTTTTCGGTTCGGTTTGTACAGTTCTACCCGTAGGGATTGGTTTGTTTGTGCTATTTAATCTACGTGAAAGACGGGTACATGAGGTGACGAGTGTGTACACGACTTATATGTGGGAATTTGACCGATTTAGACTCTTAGGTTCTTATGTACATTAAAATGAAGTTACCTTATCATGTTATATCCTCCATTGCTAAATATACTCTTATATGCCTTAATTAAAATTGTTGTCTCTTTTATTGCCATGTTATCACTTCCATAGTTGATTATCCTTAATTGAAGTTATTGTTATCTCTTCCATTGTTGACTTATCCCTATTTGAAGTTATTGTTATATGTTACCTCTTATTGTTGAGTTATTCTTATTTGAAACCATTATTACTTATTATGTCTTTCATTGTGAGCTTGTTCTTCCATTCTTTATGTTTAGTAATTTTTGTGTTGATTTACTTGTCGTACTCCCATGTTATTGTTGTTGTTGTTGTTGTTGTTGTTGTTGTACTCAGTATTGTTGAGTCGAGGGGTATATATGTTTGTGGTATTGGAATTATTTTGAGGAAAAGTTGTGGCATATGGGCACGTGTGGTGCGAGTTGTTATATTGTGTTGTTATATTTTTGGCACACGTGATATTATTGAGAGGTTTGTCCGGGTGTTCACACATGAGTTGTCCATGCTATTATTATTATTATTATTATTATTATTATTATTATTATTATTATTATTATTATTATTATTATTGTTATTATTATTATTATTATTATTTTTATTATTATTATTATTGATATTTGCACATATGGCGTGACAAAGCGGTCTATATATATATGGGTTTGCACATGTGGCGAGACAATGCGGGAATATTATTATGTGTGTGTGACGAGACAAGGTGGACATTTACTTTATTGTTGCGCACCTGTCGAGACAAGGGGGATATGTCGGGGATAATTTGTGATGGCCTAGGAGCATGGTTATTGATGATATCTGTGTAGTAGTGTGCCTACCTTGTGTGAGTCTTGTATTTTACGTTTTGCTGTGTTATTTCCTATGCCATTTGTTATCTCTGCTCTTACTTTTTGACTCGAGTTGTGATAGAACACTTGGCACATGAGTAATCCCTGTAGATATGAGGCATTTATGGTATTGGCACGTGAATTATCCGTGAAACACGTGAGTTGTCCGTGCAGTTGTGGTTTGTAATGTGGACACAAGATGCCAAGTTATTCGAGTTCGTGATTGGGACCCGTGATTTGTGACTTTGAGGTGTGGTACTTCAGGAAAATTCTTGTATAAATCTTGTGTGAAAGCGGTGGTTTATTGGGTTGTTACAAGTTTTCCCTTACTTGGTTTCACTGGACTTCAGCTGTATTCAGCTTACTCTACGGCGTTATTATCTGTTTGTTCCTTGTTGCTAATTGTTGCTTCTAGCTTTCTATTGCAAGTATTGTTTTGTTGTTTTTACCATGCTTAGATTTATATTGATATTGTTCCCTGTTAGTTTCACATTCATACTTGTACAGGTTACTATGTCTAGTAGGTATTTTGAGTGCCCCTCGTCACTACTCCACCGATGTTAGTCTTGATACTTACTGGGTGTCGCCGTGGTGTACTTATGCTACGCTTGTTGCACATTTTTGTGCACATCCAGGTACTTCGGAGCTTGTTGATCATTAAATAGCTGGTCAAGTATTGCTGTGGAGACTTCAAGGTATATATGTCGTCGCGTTCGTAGGCCTCGGAGTCACCTTCTGAAACTTTACTTTGTACTGTTTATTTCTATTCAGGAACATTTGTACTTAGACAATTTTCTAGTAAACTCAGTAGAGCTTATGACTTGTACTACCGGTTTTGGGATATTGTATATCTACTTGGGATTGTTGGCTTTATATAAAAAATTTTGGTTCATGTTTAATAGTTGTTTGGTTAAAAACTGTTATTAATTCAGTACGTAGTAGGCTTACCTAGTCGCAGAGATTAGATGTCATCACGACATACTACGGAGGGAAATTGGGGTCGTGACAGGATTGATCCTAGGATTCCTAATTCTAGTGGATTTAGACCCCAACATTATCATACGCAAGTGAATACGGAGTTACGAGTTAATGCCATTATTGATCAACAGAAGCATACTTGGAAGTTGTAAGATCTTCAGAATTTGTTTTGTATTGATGATATTCATGCAATTTTATTTGTCCCAATCTCTACTACGGGCTCTTTGGATAGAATTATTTGGCATCACTCTAGGCTAGATAATTATGATGTTAAATCGGGTTATCATTTAGCTAAGGAAATTGCAAGATGTAGGAAGGTTAACAATGCTAGACCCCAATCTATGCATCACTCTTTTTCAAAAGCCTTTTGGGAGTTCTTAAGATCTCTGAACATTAACAACAAATATAAAAATTATATTGGGAAATGTATTTTGAATGTGCTACATGTTAATTGTATTATTTCTCAACGTTTAAATCATGTATGTGGTGTATGTAAGGTATGTGGCTTAGAAAATAAAACTATTGATCATATGCTTTTTAAATGTCATAAAGCTCAGTTAGTTTGGAAGTTGAGTCCTATTAATTTGTTTGGCCAAGCTTCTAAAATCAACTTATTTTAAGAAGTATATTTTCTCAAAAGTACTTTTGGTGAGAAGTAGTTTGTGTTTGACTAATTAATTTTAAAAGTACTTCTAAGTAGCAATTAGTATTTGGCCAAGCTTTTAAAAAGTGCTTCTAAGTGTATTTTTCTCAAAAGTGCTTTTCAAAAAAATACTTTTAGAGAGAAGCTACTTTTTTCTGCTTCTCCAAAATTATTTTTGTTTCTACTCAAAAGTACTTTTTTTTTCTTCCAAAAGTTTGGCCAAACAATTTAACTTTGAAAAATGGACCCTTTTTTAAAAATAAAAAAATGCTTCTAGGTTTGGAGAAGCTTGACCAAACATGCTATAAATAATACTTTAAATTTTACTGCGTGGTGGTATGAAGCTTTTATTAATGCTAATAAATATCCTGAATCTATAGAAATTATTAAACTAATTATTTCAATCATGTGGCAAATTTGGAAGGCTAGAAATTTGTTGAATTTTAGTGGAGAGATATGTGAACCTAGTGAAATTGTAAATAAATCACATTTTGATTTTTATGAGTATGTGTAACGACCCAACTTGTCATTTTAAACATTTACGCTCCTTTAAACTATTTGAAGTCTTGAATAACTTCATATGATGTATTGACGTCTGTGAATCGTCGGTTTTGATTTTTAGGTATTTCGTGATTAGTTCGAAACAATGAATTTCATGTTAGAAGCTTAAATGAAAAGGGTTGACCGGAGTTTGACTTTTGTGCAAACGACTACGGAATAGAGTTTTGATGATTTAAATATCTCCGTATGGTACTTTCGGACTTAGGAGTGTATCCGCAAAATTATTTGGAAGTCTGTAGTTGATTTTGGCTTGAAATGGCGAAATTAGGAAATGGAAGATTTGAAAGTTTGACCGGGAGTTGACTTTTTGATATCGGGGTTGGAATCCATTTCTGAAAATTAAAATAGGTCTGTTATGTCTTTTATGACTTGTGTACAACATTTGAGGTCAATCGAACTTGATTTGATAAGTTTCGGCATCGAATGTATAATTTAGAATTTGTTAGTTTTCATTAGGCTTGAATTGGGGTGCGATTCGTGATATAACCATTGTTTGATGTAATTTGAGGTCTCGACTAGGTTCGTATAATATTTTACGACTTGTTGGTATAGTTGGTTGAGGTCCCGGGGGCCTTAGGTGAGTTTCGGATGGTTAATGAATCAAATTTGTACTTGAGGAAAATAAAATCTGGAAAGTTTGGCCTTCTGGTGCAATCGCACCTGCAAAAGTTTGCTCGCAGAAGTGATATGATCATCGCAGAAGTCGCAGGGCGAGGGGCCGGGCAAGGTGCGAAGGTGCGAAGGTGCTGAGCTTTTGTCGTATCTGCAAAGCCGCAGAAGCGGCTTGTTGATCGCAGAAGCGTAAGGTCCGCAGAAGCGGACGGAGCCTCGCAGAATCGAGTCTGCAGAAACGACACCAAGGTCGCAGAAGCGGAGGCAAGGGAAGTTAAGCGAAACCGCAGAAGCGGTAGATTTTCCGCGAAAACAGAACCGCAGATGCAGTTAATGTTTCGGCAAAAGCGGAACTGCAGATGCAGTTAATTTTTTGGCAAAAGCGGAACCCCTGGACAGTGTACAAAAACATAGTGTTCCGAGATTTTATCATTTTTCGACATTTCCAACACGGGTGGAGGCAATTTTTGAGTGAGCATTTATGGGAAAACTTGAGCTGTAACTCATGTTAGAAATCATGTTTAGGAAAATGCTGGTATTATTGGGACCCACTGAGGTCATTTCTACTGTCGAAGTATATGTTTAAACTATAATTTCATACTTAATCATATTCATTCATTGCATATCATATTTCAATCTTTGTTGTTATTTGTTCATACATCATATCATCATTTTGGACTAGTTTCATGACAATGTGAGCCCGAGAGGCTGGAGAGATTGATGATTGAGTGAGGTCGAGGGCCTGATTGTGAGGATATTTATGGGAACGAATTGCACGCTGCAACAGGCCATATTGGATATATATATATATATA
>AWOL01S0004223.1:284861-305140 GCA_000715115.1 Nicotiana otophora
TATATTATATTTATGGACCGGATTGCACACCGCAGCAAGCCTTATAGGCTTTATTATTATGGGATCGGGTTGCACACCGCAGCAGGCCAGATTGGCTTGTTATAGCGCTTGAACTGAAGGAGCCTCTCCGGAGTATGCACCCCCCCCAATGAGTGCATATGATATTATATTTGGGATGGACTTCCCAGTATATGGAGTTGCCTTATTTATTTATATTTGGGATAGACTTCCCAGGGCATGGAGTTAACTTATTTATTTATAATTTTCCTGGGCATGGATCTTGCCCGAATCATTTATTATGTTTGGGATGAAGTTCTGTGGGCTGGATTGGCCCTATACAGTACTGAGTAACTGAATGTCAGTTATTATGTATATATATATGGGATGGATATTTTCTGGGCTGGATTTGCCATATACAGTACTGAGTGATTGAAAACTTCCGGTCAAACTTCTCAAAAACCTTCAAATTTCTAACTTTCGCCAAATGACCCCAAAATGGCCTACGGACATCCGAATCCACTTTCGGACGCGCTCCCAATACCAGAATCGCCATATGGAGCTATTCCCAGTCTTGGAATTCCAAACGGACATTGATAACATTGAAATGCACTTCAACCCAAATTTATAAAATTCTTTCAAAAAGCTAACTTCCACAATAGGCGCTGAAACACACCCAGGTCATCCAAATCCCGATCCGAACATACGCCCAAGTCCAAAGTCATCATACGAACCTGTTAGGACCTTCAAATCCTGATTCCGAGGTCGTTTATTTAAAAATCCAACCTTGGTCAATTCTTCCAATTTAAAGCTTCCGAAATGAGAATTTTCTTTCCAAATCATCTCTGAACTTCCGAAATTCAATTTCGACCACGCGTACAAGTCATAATACCTGAAGTGAAGTTGCTCATGGCCGCGGCCGAAAGATGCGCTAGATCTCAAAACGATAGGTCGGATCGTTACATTCTCTCCCACTTAAATATACTTACAAGCCTCTGAGGGCATCCCATCATATCATCTCGGCCACTGTGGGCAAATCATCAACGTATACCAACTGATCAGGTGGTGGTGCGTATATAATGCCATAACCTTTTTCCAATCCCATATACATATAATATACGTGTATATAACGCCATCTGGTCATGGGTCAATGTACATGTATAAATGAATGAAATGCATATGAAATACTTTAATAAGATTTCTCAGAATGTCAAAAGATCATTATGCCTTTGATTAAAATCAGGAAATAAACTTTATCAACTTACGTATTTTTCTGAGACCCATGAACAAATGATAAAATAATAAGATGCATGGGGAATCAAGAATATAGACACCCCTAGTATTTCTATGAATAGAGTCATCTATGAAATTTGCGTATTTTACTCGTTTTATTTGTATCATTTAGATAATGCCAAAAACAAAGAAGGGATAGACTTAACATATCTGAGCCGATTTTCTTGACAATCCCTCTAATACACGTTAATTGGGACAAAACACGTGACGGCAAGATCGTAGTAGAAAAATATCCCTATGATATTCTTGAGAAAGATTGTACCGTACTCCCTTATAATTGCAAAATCTCACGTTACTTAAGATGCTATGAAATCTCACGTTTTTGAATTCCTTAAGATCCATGAAATCTCACGGTATTGAATTTTTGAAGATCTATAGAAGCTCACGTTATTGAATCCTTTTGAAAATGATGTGTGTTAGTTGCAGCCCATGATTTTACTCTTAAAAGATATGTAACAATCACTCTTTTTTTTCAGATTTTGTGGCCCCCACTTTTGGATGACTTAGCCAACAATATTCATCTAACTTTGCCACCTATTTATGAATTTTAGGAGTCACCATTCCCATAAGGTAAGGCTGCCACGTTAATGCCTTAATCTTTCTCCAAAGACTTTAAGTTAATCTTATCACCAAAATCATTAAGTAACCCAATTATCTACATAATTAAGAATTATCTCAACTTACTTAAAATACTACTCACTTTTAACATACCTTATACACCTTACTATCATGGTCATGTAGTACCTTGTATGGCAATAGTGCATAAATACCGGGTATTATAGTTTGGACCGTATTTTATCTCAAAATGTTAAACTTCGACGGAATTTATTTTTTTCGATTTGCTTACTCTTTCACCTTCACGAATTTACTCATCACTTGTTTGAAATAGCATAATTCTTATAATCTCATATGGGTATGCTTATACTCATTTCCCCGGGTGTGTTTCAGACGAGTTTCGGTTGATTTTCATAGTTTTGGACAAGTCTGTTTCTGGTGTCTCGCACCTGCGACATCTTAGATCGCAGGTGCGGCTCCGCTTCTGTGTGAGCATGGTCGCTTCTGCGATCGTTTAGGCCTAGGATCATAATGCTTATAATCTTAAAATAATCTCATTCCCGAACATACGTCGATTAACTTACGATGAAACTTTAACATACAAAAATACGCGATGTAACATCATTCCTCCCTTTGGAAAATTTGTCCTCGAATGTCAACTGATGCACTTATCATTATCATAACCTATAGTTCTTGTGAATGCTTTAGTACTCTTCTTTCCATCTAGGCAACCGTTCTGTGAATAAATCCAAGGGCCAGGGCATTCCCCCCTTTAGGCCTCTTTCTCACACCATGATTTGTGGTCGGGATCCTTTCAATCGCGTAACTGTTGTTACTCTTTATCATGCAGCCTGTACGATTCTGACCTTGTAAATGTGCCTATGCGACTCTTCTCTCCTTTTTCCTCCAGCTTTTAGTCAATCTCCAAGCCTCACTTTGGGAACATATACAGAACTTGACAAGATGTCCCTCTAGGCATCTATAGGTGCACTGAAGTTCTTTGCTCGTTACTTTGTCAAACATACGACTATTGCTATATCTTGTTTCATACCCCCGGTTATCCATCCGCGTGACTTTACTGCATCTAGGTAGGTCATACTATACCATAACTCTTACTTCGACTTATCGTTACTGAGGCCTACTGCCAAACTCCAGGTTATTCTCTTTACTTATCCTATATGTATATATCTAAGTCCTTTAACGCTTTTTCATTACTGTTCATCTTAAGACTGATGGCCCAATCTCATCTCATACTTTATAACTTTTATCTATCCATTGTTGATTTACCTCAATGTTGATCTACAATCCACCACTGATAACTTGAAACTTCTTACGTAATACATTGTCACTAGGGCTTACGTCTCATCAGGGAATATCTGAAGCGGCTTGCCTAATCCACCTAGGGGCGATACTATACTTTAATAACCATATTTCATAGCATCCCAATGTGATTCTCCTTACGAGGGTAATTTAATCCTGTATAATTCATCAAATCATTACTTAATCGAAGGCCCAAACATCATCCTTTATCTATCACAATTACACCCTTATTCTATTACCAGGGCAACATTGCATCTCTTTTAAATTCTACTAGTCTTAGACTCATTTGAGTATATTCAGGCTATACCGAGCTTTCTATAATTCTTGTTCTCATGGTCTTAATCCTGAGGACTCATCCCTTCTCGTCACCTTCTCACTTGCCTTTTATTCTCCTTACTCATGTCTTCCTAAAACCTTGTCACTTTACCATACTTTAGCTTGCAACCTACACATATCTATTTATGTTACTCCCAACCTTTCTTCAACTTGCTTACACCATAGATTTCCTTGTGTTATTCTGGATCATCAAGAGAGACATCACATCATCTCTATCTCTTCTTTACTTTCTTAACTAGGCCTCTTGATACCTAGAAACCATAGGCTGGAAGATATGCCACTGATGACGCTGCTACCATACCTGGATACTGAATCCCAACGCTTCTAGCCTTCTATCTGCAGTATGGATTATTTGTAACCTTCTGCATTTGAGTATCTCGTACGTTGTTCACCCTTATCTTATTTACCTTAAAATCCCACATCACATTTTCTATCTCTTTCATGACCTTGCTTTCACAAGGGTATAATTCACATCCACAACTTGAAGCTCTATTATAATACTTGCACCTATGGTGCATACACAATCCGGTGGGAGCTTCATACTGACTTCTTATGAGGCTGGTACTTTAATAACTGGCTCTAAAGTAGGGCAGTTATAGAATATGGTTGTTTTACTATCTCTCTTGTACCTCTGATATTAAAAGTGATTCTACAATGTTCTCAGTCATGATGTCTAAACTTTTCTGGGTCCAATAATCAGACTCCTGATTTACTTCGTTGATGTAACTTTTTAGTTTCCTCTTCCTTCTGATCAACCTTTATGTAGCCTTAAGCTATCTTCTGATTTGATGCTCATGGTATTAGTTATTACTTTAGCCTTTCATAGACTCTATGGAATATCTGTGATACCATCATCTAACAATTCAATCCCTTGTCTATGACCTGGACTCAATTCTTTCTTTAAACTTATACCACAGTCTTCTACGGCTGTATGATTGTCAACATATATGCTGCATGGATAATACTCCGAAATCTTGAGTGCATTCATAACGTAACTCACTCTAGATCATTGATCGAATAATTCCTTTCGTTCCTTCTCAACTTTCTTTAAAAGTAAGATATTACCTTTCCTGGTCTTTCTTCCCCTTGTTGCGTGCATACTTAGCTTATCTTAGTTCCCACCGATGTCGGAGTTTTCATGAAACTCATATCATCTTGAATCCCACTTTTGATTTTTACTTCCCATTCATTAGCCATGGTAGGTGCCACTTTCTTATGGAGTGCATACAATGTTGTAGTGAGACTGCTTTTACATGACCATTTCTCCTTCAATTTACTATATTTAGGTTGAGGCCTTCTTCCTTATTTCCTCAGCTAGTCTTTTGTTATAGTACTTAGGGAGGACCCTTTGACTCTTGTAAAGCTGCGAGCTTATTACATAGTATACTCGACGGTTTATTTTTTGATGTCCTTCCTCGTCCATAATTATCCGTAGTTACTTACCTCCACGCCCTTGTGATTGTAGGATTGCTTCTGAACTGATATTTTGACTGTATTTCCAGTGACACTCTCTTTTATTTCTGTAACACCAATTCGATACCTTTAACTACCCCAACTCCTATCTGAATATTTCCCAAGGATCACGATATCATTATCTATGAGACTGAATTAACTATGTCGGGGTTCACTATGTTTATCTTGCATGATTTGCTGATTTGTCTGTATCCTCTTGTCTAGCCATAACTACGCTTTTCCTGAATCAACTACTAACTACTCGTTGGCCCATTCTCATATCAATATTCTGCGTAATCTTTCTTGGGTTATTTCCTTACGTCTCGCACATGCTCCTTCTTTATCAATAACATATTGGGCATGAACCCTTACTTTCTCTCCTTGACATCGTGTTTGCATAATGTCCTGGAATCGTAGCGTATCCGTAGGCTTTGAATAAGTGCAATCTCATTCCTTTCTCATTTTTATCGCATTCATCCTTTACCATTCCATAGTTACTGGAACCATTTAATTCTGACTTCATGCCACATCACTCCATATCCCCCCTTTAGGGGAGTACTAAGAATTGGAGCTACGACAATCTACATATAGATATTTTACCTTTTCATCTTTGGCATCTTTTCACATCATCGATGATCCTTACTCGCCTCGCGGTAATCCTTGTGTACCAAGGATAATGAAATTCATCACTCGCGGGGGTGACACTTAGTGTAATTGGCATATACAGTCCCTTAAGCTTAACTTTGCTCACCTTGCTTGCTTTAGGGAAGCGTCTTCCTGAATGACCTTTAAAGGGTATTCTTCTATCCTCCATTCTATTATCGTCGGGATGCAATCTCTGAAATTTTCATGATGCCGACTATTACTCAGTCCCTAGTTCATGTTTAGTTTATCTTGTTCACCAGCCCATACTGATTTCTATTATTCTCGGGTCTAACTTTTCCTTCTGGTAATCACGTTAGAGTCACAAACTTATTTCTCAAAATGAGGATATGACTTTATGGCCTATACTCTTTTGTTGTCTCAAGGCCTGTCACCTCTCGTCCTTTCCTTCACTTGACTATAGACTCTATAATACTGTCATCTATTTTATCTACCGTTATCATCCATGTATCACATCTTACTCATAATGCTTCATTAACTCTCTTCTTATTTCCCGCTAATATTTATGTCTATCACTTTATTCTGAAAACTTGAACAAGATATTCTTTTGCTTTTAACTCCCCTTGCTCCATCTACTGGCTCTTCGGGTTGCCTAACATTCTTTGTCCACTAGGGACAGGAGCTACACTAAGGTAATATTTATCCCTTCAAGGCTTTCAATGCCTATCTTTGTAGTATTCATATCTAGCTGTACTATTTTAGAGTGCACCCTCTGGGTGTCTCACAAGGAGATCTATTAGCACATTTATAATATCCCTTCGGAAATGTCAACTAACGCTAACAATCCATCCACCATTTTGGGTTACCCTAACCCCAGCTAGATCCTAATATCCTGCCTCTTCTTATACTATTTCTGTTAGTCCCCATAGGGCACAAATGAGATGGGTGTTCCCAATTGTACATACCTCAGTTATTGTTGAAGGTAACTCAAAATGCTTATATTTCTCTGCCTGAATTGTAATACTGATAATCTTCATTAACTGGGTGCCTCGTACCCTTCTTCACCTTGCTTCTTTTATTTGTTTCGAACTTGTATCTATCTTCTGAATCATTGCCTTTCACCATAGGGGTGGATAGATATTCTTGCCTTAAGGCTCCTTATCAAGAGGCTTACACGTATTAGTACACACATGATCTGCTGAAGACCTCACATTTACTCATCATAAGCATCATGAAAAATCGAGTTCCTCTGACTCAACTCTTCCACAACTATATCTCTTACCAACCGTATTTCTGGATGTAGGCATCGTCGTATTATGAATAAGATAGAGTTTAGGTGATTGAGTTCTTACAACTGAGCTCTACCATACGATCTAGAGTAAGAAGAAAGACTGATAGTCCCAAATGCTCTGTAGCCTCCTACTTATAAGTGTGGTGCACAACATACCCATAAACAAGACTCTACTAGACACGCCTTGTAGACTTCCTAGGACAGAACTGCTCTGATACCACTTTTGTCACGACCCAAACCGATGGGCCGCGATGGGCACCCGGTGCCATACTCAACTGAGTACCAACATTACATATCATTCTTATCGTACTGTTATTGGAAAATGGGCCAAACGGGACGTCATGGGCTAACCAGAATAAACATAAGGGAATACTCAATATAAGACGACCCAATCTGACATAAAAACTTATACATGCGACATAAGGCCTATAATACCAAAATTACACTGAACATAGGCTAATAAGGCCGTATAATCTTTCACGTACACGACATATGTCTACAAGCCTCTAAGGATACATAAATGTCATAAAGGTCGGGATAGAGCCTCGCCATACCAATCAACACATGTCCTAATCATACTGACCAATAGCAACTCCGGAGCAAATGGAGCGCACCAACATCTTCCATTGAGCTGATAGCCTACTTGGAGGACTCTCGACCTGTCTATCGGGACCTGCGGGCATGCAACACAGCGTCCCCAGGCAAAAGGGACGTCAATACAAATAATGTACGCAGTATGTAAGGAATGAAAACTAGTAAACAATAGACATGAGAAAAACATAAAGTAAAAGACTGGATATGTATGTCTGAATAACTCTGTGAATTATTAATATTTACAATGTCATGCATATGCATATAAATATCATACCATACTTAGGTATATGCATTCATAACATCATCAAGCCTCTGAGGGCATCCCATCATATCATCTCAGCCACTATGGGCAAATCATCAATGCATACCAGCTGATCAGGTGGTGATGCGTATATAACGCCATAACCTTTTCCCATATCCCATATACATATAATATACACATATATAACGCCATCTAGTCATGGGTCAATGTATATGTATAAAGGAATGAAATGCATATGAAATACGTTAATAAGATTTCTCAGAATGTTAAAAGATCATTATGCCTTTGATTAAAATAAGGAAATAAACTTTATCAACTTACGAATTTTTCTGAGAACCATGAACATATGATAGAATAATAAGACACATGGGGAATCAAGAATATAGACACCTCTAGTATTTCTATAAATAGAGTAATCTATGAAATTTGCATATTTTACTCGTTTCACTTGTATCATTTGGATCATGCCAAAAAGAAAGAAGGGATAGCCTTAACATATTTGAGTCGATTCTCTTGACAATCCCTCTAATACACGTCAATTTCAACAAAACACGTGATGGCAATATCGGAGTAGGAAAAAATCCGTATGATATTCTTGAGAAATATTGCACCGTACTCCCTTATAATTGCAAAATCTCACGTTTTTGAATTCCTGAAGATCCATGAAAGCTCACGGTATTGAATTCTTGAATATCTATGGAAGCTCACGTTATTGAATTCTTTTGAAAATGATGTGCGTTAGTTGCAGCCCATGATTTTATTCTTAAAAGATATGTAGCAATCTCTCATTTTTTTAGATTTGTGGGCCCCCACTTTTGGGATGACTTAGACAACAATATTCATATAACTTTGCCACCTATTTATGAACTTTAAGAGTCACCATTCCCATAAGGTAAGGCTGCCACGTTAATGACTTAATCTTTATCCAAAGACTTTAAGTTAATCTTACCACCAAAATCATTAAGTAACTCAATTATCCACATAATTAAGAATTATCTCAGCTTACTTAAAATACTACTCACTTTTAAAATACCTTATACACCTTACTATCATGGTCATCTAGTATCTTATATGGCAATAGTCCATAAATACCGGGTATTATAGTTCGGACCGTATTTTATCTCAAAATGTTAAACTTCAACGGAATTCATTTTCTTCGATTTGCTTACCCTTTCACCTTCACAAATTTACTCATCACTTGTTTGAAATAGCATAATTCTTATAATCTCAGATGGGTATGCTTATACTCATCACCCCAGGTGTGTTTCAGACGAGTTTTGGCTGATTTTCATAGTTTTAGATAAGTCTGTTCCTGGTGTCTCGCACCTGCGATATCTTATATCGCAAGCACGACTCTGCTTCTGTGTGAGCATGGTCGCTTCTGTGATCGTTGAGGCCTAGGAGCTCGCTCACTTCTGCAGAAGCTGGCATGCCGGTGCGAAGGTCGCTTCTGCGGTTCCTCGATCGCTTCTGCAAAGGAGCTCGCTTCTGCGCTCCTGTCATCACTTCTGCGGCGTCGCTAGTGTGGCTATATTATCCGTAGATATGGACTTGGGCCTGGTAAGTTAAGTTCGCAGATGCGAACGTATGCCCGCAAATGCGCTTAATTGTCTGCAAATGCGGAAGTCCTGGGCAGAGAGTTTATATTCGAGGGTTTTGTCATTTTCTCCATATTTTGAGTTGTAGACTTCGGTTTTGGGAGCTGCTTTGTGGGTTTTTCAAGAAAATCGATTGGCTAAGTGTTCTTCACCTAGAATTTATTATATTCCATGATTCTATCTTTATTTTTATTATTTAATTTGTATTTTGAGTTGAGAATAATGGAGGTTTTTGAAGAAAAATTTCAAAATGAAAAAAATGACGATTTGAGGGGCGAATTGGTATCGGAATTTGATAATTTTAGTATGGTTGAACTCGTATCAGAATGGGTGTTTAGACGTTTGTGAAATTTGTTGAGTTCTGAGGTGTGGGCCCGGGGGTCGACTTTTGGGTCGATTTTTAGATTTTTGATTAAGATTGAGGCTTTATAATCCAGAATAGTTTCTTATGAATTTTATTTTTGCTTTGAAGTTATTTTAGTTAGATTTGAGCCGTTCAGAGTCCATTTCACCCTAGAAGTACATTTTAGAGTTTCGGTCTGTCTTCTTCGATGTAAGTATCTTGCTTAACTTCGTGTGGGGGAACTACCCCTTGGGATTTGAGTTTTATGTGCTAATTGTAGTCCCTGTACGCGAGGTGACGAGTACATGCTCAAAATTATTTGTGGATAATTGGCCTTTTAGGGTTCTTAGGTCTTTGTATTCACTGAATATGCAGTTGTTCTCGTTATGATTACTTTTCTTAATTACTAGTTTCACCTCTACCTTTTTAAATTAGAATTAATTGCTTCATGATCCACTCTTGTTGCTTATTTGATTCATTAGTGCCTTAACTGAAATTGTTATCTCTTCTATTGCCATGTTATTCTTTCCTAACTGCTTATCTTTATTCGAAATTATAATTATCTCTTATGTAATTGTTCACCCTTAATTGAGGCTATGTTTATCTTTCTGTTGCTTATTCTTATTGAATTTGTTGTATCTCTTTCCTAATTGCTCAACCTTAAAAGAAGTTAGATATCCTGTAATTTAGTTGACTGTCCTTATTTGGAATTATTCGACTTGTGTTAGCTCTCTCGTTGTTGAACTGTACATTATGGGACCGTTGTTACCTATTATTTCCTTCCTTGTTGAGCTATTGTTATTATGACTAGCATTCTCTATTGTGGCTTCTGCTTGTGACATAGTTCCTCCGTTTCTTTGAGTTTGGGAATCTCTGAGTTGACTTATTTTTCGTACCCTGGTGTTATTGTCATTGTTGTTGTTGTACTTGTTGTTGTGATGCACGAGGTTTCTGCCGCGCGGTTGTTGTTATTAGGTTGCACGAGGTTTCTGCCATGCTATTGTTAATATTGATGTTTGCATATGCTGCGTGACAAGGCGGGATATATATATGGTGGTTGCGCATGTGGTGAGACAAGGTGGAAATATTATTATGCACGTGTGGCGAGACAAGGCATGCAATTACTTTATGATTGCACACGTGTCAAGACAAGGTGGGCTATGTCAGGGATTGATTGTTGATGACTTGTGATGGCTTGGGGGCATTTTATTGTTGATGTTTGTGTAGTGGTACACTTACCTATGTGAGCTTTATCTTGTGGAAGGTTATGAGAAAACATTCTACGTGCTGTCCATTTCTTTTCGTATACTTACTAGCTGGCATGAACCATGTTAGGACACTTGCACAAGCATACACGTAGTTTAGCACTCTTATCGGTTAAGAGGTTTTCTTGATATTGCTGAGTATAGATGCACACCCTTGTTTACTTGCCTTCTATGTGAGAATGGATCTATTTGGCACGTGAGTCGTCAGCGCGGTTATGAAGTGTAATGAGGGCACAAGATGCCAAGTGTTAGGGTTCAGGTATTGGGACCCGTGAGTTGTGAATAGTATGAGGTTCGGTACCTCATGGAGTTTATTGTCAAAAATCCAATGTGAAAGTGGTTGTTTTCATCTAGTTGATTACTGCCCTTCTTTTAATTGTGTTTAGGCTGTGTTTCCGTTCGTTCTTCTATGTCATTATTATGGTGTTCCGCTGATAGTTGTTGTATCCCTTTCTTATTGAAATTTACCGTATTAATTGCCACTTCGCGTAGTCTTTACGTAGATATCATACTCTGTTGTTTCTATACTTATACTTGTTCAGGTTATTTAGTCCAGTAGGTGTCTTGACTGTTCCTCGTCACTACTCCACTGAGGTTAGTCTTGATACTTGCTGGGTACCGCAGTGGTGTACTCATACTATACTTCTGCACATTTTTGTGCAGATCCAGGTATTTTCAAGTCAGTTGATCATTAGCTAGTAGTGCGGATTGTTGCTGTGGAGACTCAAGGTAAACCTGTTGCTGCGTTCGTAGGCTTCAGAGTCACCTTCCTATTTTATATTCACACTACTTTACCTATTTCCAAACAGTTGTATTTACAAATTTGTAGCAAACTCTGTAGAGCTTTATGACTTATATTACAGATTTTGGGAATTGTAAATTTTATTGAGATTTACATTTCAAAAAGTATTAGATGTTATTTAATTATTGTGGTTATTAAGTAAATATTAGTCTTACCTAGTCCCTAAGACTAGGTGCCATCACGATACCCAACGGAGGGAAAATTGGGCCGTGACAACAGGGTACATCTTACTCTTCAGGCCTTATAGTCTTCATAGTTGGAAAGTATGATTTAGTTTTGGGTGCCTTGTGGATGAAGACACTGGGACTAGTCACCATGGACTACACTGACTTAACTATGTCCTTTACTTATCAAGGCAATTCTACCTGCTGAAGGGTGTCTCTGAAAAATGCAAATTTTCCAGCATCAAGGCTATCAACAAAATGAATGGAGAGCAGGTTCAACTCTTTATGCTACATGTCTTAGTTGCTGAACTTGAGCCACCAACAGATGATCAGTTTAATGCATTACATTTGTCCAAGGAAATCCATGTTCCTGCTATTATTGATGACCGTCTCAACCAGTACCAACAGCTGTTTGCAGAGCCAACAACTTTACCTCCACAGAGAGGCACATTTGATCATAGTATTCCCTTACAACCTGGCCTAAACCTATCAACATTAGACCTTACAGGTACTCTTCTCTGAAGAAAGACTATTGAGAAATTGGTTAAAGACATATTGCAGCAAGGTGTGATCCAATATAGTAGCAGTCCTTTTGCATCCCCAGTGGTGTTAGTGGGCAAGAAGGATGGAACCTGGAGGTTATGTGTGGATTACAGGGAATTGAATCAATGCATTATCAAGGATAAGTTCCCTATTCCTATTACAGATGATTTATTGGATGAGTTAGCAAGAGCAGTGATATTTTCCAAAATTGACCTTCGATCAGGCTATCATTAGATAAGAACGATACCAGCTGACATACCTAAAACAACCTTCAAAACTCATCTTGGCCATTATGAGTATTTTGTTATGCCATTTGGCCTAACCAATGCCTCTTCTACTTTCCAGTGCCTCATGAACCACCTATTCCAACAATTTTTAAGAAAATTTATTTTAGTTTTCTTTGATGACATCTTAATATATAGTAAGACTTTACAGGACCATGATTCTCATTTACAACAGGTGCTTGATATCATGGTTCATAACAGTTTATTATCCAAACATTCTAAGTGTGTTTTTGGAGTATCTAAAGCAGAGTATCTGGGGCACTTCATATCTAGTGAAGGGGTTTCTGCAGATCCTAAGAAGATCACTACAGTTCAACAATGGCCTACTCCTACTACAATCAAATAACTAAGGGGCTTCTTAGGGCTTGCAGGTTATTACAGGAAGTTCATTAAAGGTTATGATCTAATTAGTCGACCATTAACTGAGCTCTTAAGGAAGGACAATTTCAAGTGGTCTGTAGTTGTTGCTCAATCCTTTGATGCACTAAAGTTGGCTCTCACAACTGCACCTATCTTAGCTTTGCCTGATTATTATATTCCCTTAGTGGTTGGGACAGATGCTAGTGGTACTGGCATTGGAGCTGTTTTGATGCAGCTTGGTCATCCTATAGCCTTCATTAGTAAGGGATTGGCTCCTAGACATGTTGCCCTGTCTGTTTATGAAAGAGAACTGCTTGCTTTAGTTTTTGCTGTCACTAAATGGTCTCATTACTTGCTTGGCCAACACTTTATTGTGAATACTGACCAAAAGGCCTTGAAGTACTTTTTGGAGCAAATGTTACACAATAATTCACAACTTAGATAGTTAGCTAAGTTACTTCCTTTTGATTTCGAAATCCAGTATAAAAAGGGGAAGAAAAATGTTGCTGCAGATTCACTTTCAAAGGTGGATGATGATGAATTGATGGCCTTGATGGTATCATCTATTCAGGCTAATTTATGGCAAGCTATTTCAGATAGTTGGGAAACTGACCCTGAGTTTAAGGCCCTCATTGCATCTCTAGCACAGACACCTCAAAAACACTTTACTTGGATCAATGCTCAGCTAAGGAGAAAAGGGAAGCTTGTGTTGGGGGCATGTTGAAATCCTACGGAAGAAGATCTTAACTTTATGGAACTCCACTCCTTGTGGGGGCCATTCTGGTGTTGATGCTACTACCAGGATGATGATGGCCTACTTCTATTGGAAGGGGATCAGAAAGGACATCTTTGATTTTGTACATAGTTGTGATACTTGCCAAAGGAACAAATATGACACTTCTGCCTATCCGGGATTCCTACAACCATTTCCCATACCTACTACACCTTGGATTGACATTAATATGGACTTCATAGATGGATTGCCTAAGTTTAAAGGTAAAACTGCATTTGGTAATTGTTGACAGGCTCACCAAGTATGAACATTTTGTTGCCCTTTCTCACCCTTACACTGCCTAAACTCTTGCACCTGTGTTCATGGACACTATATTTAAACTTCATGATTTTTCAGCTTCTATCACAAGTGACAGGGATTCTATCTTCATCAGTTCCTTTTGGAAGGAATTTTTATCAATTCAAGGAGTCACCCTACAGACTTTCACAGCCTATCATCCACAGACCGATGGTCAAAGTGAGGTGCTGAATAGGTGTTTGGAAACCTATTAAGATGTTTTTGCACTGATTCTCCTGCAGATTGGTGCTCGTTCTTGTCCTTAGCTGAATGGTGGTATAATTCCAGCCCTCATTCTGCTATTCAAACCACTCCTTTTGAACTCTTATATGTCTATCCTCCTCCTCTACATCTACCTTACCTCTCTGGTGATTCCTCCATTGATGTTGTTGAAGACATTCTGCTGGTTCGGGAATTTAAACTTCAACTAGCCAAATTTCATTAGGGCAGAGCTCAGCAAAGGATGCAAGCACATGCTAATAGTCACAGGTCTGATCGAGAATTTAAGGTGGGAGATTGGGTGTTTGTTAAACTCTAGCCTTATAGACAATCCACACTTTCCATCTCTCCCTATCACAACTCGACATCCAATATTTTTGTCTATATCCTATTGTCGAAAGGGTGGAGGCTGTTGCCTATAAACTTCTCTTCCCTCTTTAGGTCCAACTTCACCCTACGTTTCATATTTCTTAAGTCAAGTTCTGCTATGCCTGCCTTCCACTATTGTTCATCCTCCTATTTTGGACTTGGCAGTCCTTTATGCCATTCTCCTGAAGCAGCATTAGCAAGGCGACTTATCAAGAAGGGAAACAAGGTTGTCGCCCAATATTTGATCAAATAGAAGGATTTAGATGCAGCTCAAGATACTTGGGAGTTTGCTTCAGATTTGAGCACCAGGTTTTCACAATTTACCCTTGAGGACAAAGGTGTTGTTCATCGAGGGAGAATTGATACACATATTTCAGTTACTAAGAGGTTTAATTCCAGCTCAGATGCCATCTAAGATTCCATGTAGGGCAGCAGTTAGGCTCACCGTACAATTGTTGCCGAAAATTCAAAATGAATAATGGAGGGAAAGTTAGTTAATTGCATTTTCAGCTATTTTTTTATTCCTTTGAATTTCATTTGAATTCCTTGTAATAGATATATAAATAGGAGAATTGTAAATGGGAAACACATGTTTTGAATTCTATAATTTGGTATCACAGATTTTTCGGTACCTTCCTCCTTCCCAAATTTCGGCTTTCAAAGGCCATTCATCACTTTACCACAGTAAGTTTGCCAAAATGGAGCCATGTTGGGTGATGAATGATCATTGGTCCGCATGGCAGAGCAACTCATTCACAAGATCATCGTTTTTTCTTCTTCTTTCTAGTTCCAATTGCAAGGCCCCTTGATATATTTCTTTCTCTTCTTCATGATTCATTTCTTCTGCATGTGTATTATTTATTTTCAAAATCACACAATCAGTTAATTGGTCCTAGTTCGTTTTGAATTAGGTTGTTTGAGTTCTAATTGATTGGAAATTTGTTTTAGTATTTAGTATGTTATAATGTCTGGTTGCTTCAATGGACCTGTAATGTGAGGCCATTAGGAGTTACAGGATTTTGGTGTTTAGTTTGAATTTAATTTGGCATTGGTTATGGTTTTGGGCTTAGGTTTGTTTAGAACATGAGGCCCAAATCTTCAAGTATGATCCATTTCAAGCTTTAAACCCAACAACAACAATAATCCAGAGTTCCCACAAGTGGGGTCTGGGGAGGGTAGAGTGTACGTAGACATTATCCCTACCCGGAAGAGTAGAGAGGCTGTTTCCGAAAGACCCTTGGCTCAAGAAAACGAAAGAGACAAGAGAGACAAGAAAGAGATAGAATGTTAGTACCATCAGCAGAACTATATGAGCAATAACAATAGCATAAGAACTAGAAAATAGATGAGAAATAATTAAAAAAACCAGTGAATAAAGCCCGATACTATAAAAAATGAAAGAATAGTGTGGACACAACAATAATCGGTAGCAACCTAGGACCCAACCTTATCTGACCAGCCTCCCCCACTGATGAACCTTATCAGCTACCTCCTATCCTAAAATCCTAATGCTCGACCTCCACACCTTCCTATCAAGGGCCATGTCCTAGGAAATCTGAAGCCACGCCATGTCCCGCCTGATCACTTCTCCCTAGTACTTCTTAGGCTGCCCTCTCCCTCTTCTCGAACCCACCAAGTCCAACCGCTCAAACCTCATGACCGGGGTATCTGGGCTTCTCCTTCGCACGTGCCCGAACCATCTAAGCCTCGCTTCCCGCATTTTGTCATCCACATGGGCCACACTCACCTTCTCCCGAATATCTTCATTCCTAATTTTATCCATCCCGGTGTGCCCGCACATTCACCTCAACATCCTCATCGCTGCTACTTTCATCTTTTGGATACGTGAGTTCTTAACTGGCCAACACTCTGCCCCATACAATATTGCCGGTTTGACCACCGTTCTATAAAACTTATCTTTGAGTATCGGTGGCACTTTCATGTCACACAAGACTCCAGATGCTAACCTCCATTTCATCCACCCCACCCCTATACGGTGTGTGACATCCTAGTCGATCTCTCCATCCCCCTGAATAACCGACCCAAGGTACTTGAAACTCCCTCTCCTAGGGATGACCTGTGATCCAAGCCTCATGTCCAAGCTCGCTTCTCTCGAATCAATACCATATTTGCACTCCAGGTATTCTGTCTTAGTCCTTCTCAAATTGAAACCCTTAGACTCAAGGGCATGTCTCTAAACCTCCAGCCTCTCATTAATATCGTGTCGCGTCTTATCAATCAGAACTATATCATCAGTGAACAACATACACCATGGCACCTCGCCTTGGATATGCCGTGTCAGTGCGTCTAGTACCAGAGCAAATAAGAACGAGCTGAGCGCAGATCCTTGGTGTAAACCCATAACAACCGAAAAGTGCTCCAAGTCACCTCCCACAGTCCTAAACCGAGTCTTAGCTCCATCATACATGTCCTTAATCGCCCTAACATAGGAAACAAGCACACATTTTGCCTCCAGGCATCACCAAAGAACCTCCCTAGGGACCTTGTCATATGCTTTCTCTAGGTCAATAAACACCATGTACAGATCCTTCTTTCTATCCCTGTACTGTTCCACCAACCTCCTAATAAAGTGGATCGCTTTCGTAGTCGAACGACCCTGCATGGACCCGAACTGGTTGTCGGATATAGACACCGTCTTCCTTACCCTCGCTTCCACAACCCTCTCCCACACTTTCATAGTATGGCTTAGTAACTTGATACCCCTATAGTTGTTGCTACTCTGAATATCACCTTTTTTCTTGTACAACGGTACCACCGTACTCCATCTCCACCTATCAAGCTTTAAGCCCACGCTGATTAAAACTAAAAGAAATATAAAAGCAATACAAAATGGTAAATAACATAGGGTAAAAGAGTAGTATAGGTTTGAAACACACAAAATCTTTTGTAACTACCTGAACCTTCTAGAAAATAGTAGTAGGCATTGAGGGGCAAGAAATCAGTAAAAACAGGTTAGGCATTAGGGTAAAGGAGTAATAAATAGAAGTAAAAAGGATTAAAAAGAAAGATTTGTTATAAAATATAGCTCAAAATAACAATATAGAACAATGAAAACAAACTAAGAGATATAGAGAGAAAGAGAGGAGTGATTCTTATTTCTTCTTCAATTGTGTATTTTTCTATCTATTACAAGGCCTTTATATAGTCATGAAAATTGAAGAAATATATGTCATTGAATATGTCATTAAGCATAGAAATATGTCATTGAATATGTCATTAAGCATTTGAGAAGATCACGGAGGAAGAGAAGACATCCACGATAATTTGATTTTTCTTATAACACTCCCCCTTGGA
Organism: Nicotiana otophora; assembly: GCA_000715115.1. Taxonomy (NCBI): domain Eukaryota; kingdom Viridiplantae; phylum Streptophyta; class Magnoliopsida; order Solanales; family Solanaceae; genus Nicotiana; species Nicotiana otophora. Next base: position 302,896 of record AWOL01S0004223.1, read on the forward strand.
TGTCCATAGATAATGGGCCTCGTTAAAATCTTATTAGGAAAAAACCCTATGGGAAAAAAATCCCAGTGAAGAAAAAAGAGTACACATGTTTAGAAATACGCCTTTTGGTTGCCTCGATAACAACCTTGCAAGGAAAACCTAGTGGGACAAAACCCTGGGCTATGTATGCTGCATTATTTTCATACAAAATTGTAGGTAATTTGTCACACTTCAAACCACATTTGTCTCGAATAAGGTGTATTATAGACCTCAACCATACACATTCTCGACTTGCTTCATGAATAGCAATTATCTCAGCATGATTAGATGAAGTAGCCACGATTGATTGCTTAGATCACCAAGATATGGCAGTGCCTCCATATGTAAACACATAGCATGTTTGAGATCGAGCCTTGTGTGGGTCAGATAAATACCCAACATCGGTATAACCAACAAGATTGGGACTGCAATCATGTAATGACCCGACAAGTCATTTTGAATATTACAACCCCGTTTTCCCATTTACTGTTCAAGTTATGTGTTTCGGTTGTTATTCGTCTTGCCGGGGTAATTAGTTCGGGTCCGGTGAGGTTTTGGAATTATTTGGAACACTTTGTTCCAATCTTTAAAACTTGTGTTGAAAAGGTTGTGTGGTGCCGAGGTAGATTAATTAGTACAAAGGTTGTAGAAATTTCTCCCAGCAAGCTTGCTCGCCGCGCCTCAGACTTTTTGGGTTGAACAATGCACTGAGGAGTAAAGGAAAATTTTTGGAAAAAGAGGACATTTATGCGACCCACTATGTGGTCACAGAATCACTCTGCGGACCGCATAATGGCAGTAGAATGAAGCAGATATGAGGCAAATCTGCGGTGCATTATGCGACCGCAGACCTGTTCTGCGATGCATTATGCGATCGCAGACCTTTTCTGCGATGCATTATGCGACCGCAGAATAGGTATGCGGGCCGCATAATCATCGCAGACCTAAACAGGCAACCCTCGTTTTGGAGCTTTAATTATGCGGTCAGTTTCCGGACCACATACGTGTTATGCAATCGCTTATTCGATCGCAAATCTGCGTCGGGGCTTCAAATCTTTTTAATTTTTGACCCGACCCAACTTCGATTTATAGCCCTTGAATCTCATTTTGGAGCACAAATCTGACTCTTTTAGAGGGAAAGAGAGTGTTCTAGAGAGAGGAAGAAGTTCAAGTGCTTTGTTCATCAAGATCTTGTTCAAGCTTTGAAATTCAACAAGGAAATATCACAAGATCTTCACCCAAGAGCTAAGGTTCTAACCCCTAGTCTTCAATTTCGAGTTTGGGTAAAGATGGGTGAGTAAAAGTATGCTTCTTGGGTGTAATAGTATTATTCATACGTATCAATAAGATTTATGGGGAGATTGTTGGGTTCAAATGGGTAAAGATTGGGTTGAAAATAGTAGAAATCTACAAAAACTTTATGTGATGATCCAAAAGGTCATCTTATATTTTAGAACTCGATTTTGTGCTCTTAAGCCACTTTTACCCTCCTCGATTTACGTGCAAAGTTCGGGTATATTTTCGAAACATTTTTATGTTGAAATTGATGAAAATAAGAATTTGTGCCTAAAAAATTGATTTTAGTTGACTTCGGTCAAACTTTTTGGTCCGTATTGAATTATAGGACCTGGGCGTATGCCCAAAATCGAATTCGGAAGTCCCTAGCTCGAGTTATAAATTTTGGATGAAAATTAAAAGTCTGAATATTTATTTATTGTAAGAATTGATTGATGGTTGGCATTGTTAGTACCGGATCCATATTTTGGTTCCGGTGCCCGGTACAGGTTCATTATGATATTTAAGACTTATCTGTAAAAATTTGGTGAGAAACGCAGTTGATTTGACGTGATTCGGACGGCCAGTTGAGAAAATAGAAATTTTAAAGTGTTCTTGAGATTATCATTTGATTTGGTGCTAAATTTGTAGTTCTAGGTGTTATTTTGGTGATTTGATCGTGCAAGCAAGTTTGTATGATGTTTTTAGACTTGTGTGCATATTTGGTTTGGAGCCCCGAGGGCTCGGGTGAGTTTCGGATAGGCCACGAGATGTTTGGACTTTGGGAAAATCTGATATTTTTACTGTAGCAGGTGTTCTCGCATGCCCTTCTTCGCATTCGCGAAGGTCTTCTCGCGAACTCTAAGAGCAAACTGATGAGTCCAGAATTTTCTTCTTTGCGAATGCGACAAGCTCATCGTGAACGCGTAGTGTTAGGCACTTGGGGGGGGGG
>AWOL01S0004223.1:306899-317765 GCA_000715115.1 Nicotiana otophora
GGGTAGCCTACGCGAACGCAAGCACTGTCTCGCAAACGAGAAGGCTTAGCAGCCAATGCTCTTTGCGAACGCGACAGTGGCCTCGCGAACACGATGCACACTGTTAGCCAACACTTAACAGAATCCAAACACGGGATTTAGCCAAAAGAATTCATTTTGTCAAAAACCAAACGACGGGAGGCGATTTTCAAGAGTCATTTTTTCCCCAAAGTGTTGGTAAGTGATTCTAAACCATTTGCTTTCAATTACCCATTACATTTCATGAATTATCAACCAAAAATCTAGAGTTTTCATGGTAGAATTAGGGGTTTGGGTAGAAAATAGGGATTTCGAAAATTTGAGGATTTAGACCTCAATTTGAGGTCGGATTCCAAAACCAATTATATATCTGGGCTCGGGGGTGAATGGGTAAATAGATTTTGGTCCGAACCTTGGGTTTTGACCAAGCGGGTCCGGGGTCGATTTTTGACTTTTTGGAGGAAAATTTGGAAATTTAATTTATGCAATATAATTGATTCCTTTACCAATATTTGATATTATTGAGTCAATTTTGAATAGATACGAGTAGTTTGGAGGTGAATTCTAGAGGAAAAGCTGTGATTGAGAATTAAGTGGCCTTCGGAGCAAGGTAACTATTGTGTCTAACTTTGACTTGAGGGAATTAGGAACCTCAGACTATTTGCTATGTGAAATTCATGTGAGCGGCTTATATGTGAGGTGACGAGTACTTATGCGCCGCCAATTTACTTGTTTTCCCTGTTTCTCCCATTTTTCTTATATTGTCTCTTTTCCATGCCTAATTGCTACGTGTTTAGACTAATGTTGTTAATTAATCGTTCTTATCAAGTTTGAGGATCTTCTGGAGATAATTGAGTATTATTTCGAAGTTGAGATTGATATTATGGAACCAAATATTGAAGTAAGGCTTGTACATGTTATTCTATCTCCCTATTGTTATTTATTCATTGCATTATGGTAAGGGAGAGTGTTAATGCACGAAGGGTGATGCCGGGGCATATTGTGAGTGTTAAAGCATGAAGGGTGATGCCGTGCCATATTGTGAGTGTAAAAGCATGAAGTATGATGCCATGCCATATAGTGAGTGTTAATGCACGAAGGGTGATGTCGTTCCATGATATGAGAGTTAATGCACGAAGGGTGATGCCATATCGTTTCTATTGATTTTATGGTGAGGTTGAGAGTAAAAGCATGAAGGGTGATGCCGTGCATTTTTCCTTTACTGTATTCGTTGTTTCTATTGATTCATAGTATATTGGTTGTTCCAGTTATCATCCTGCTATAGTTCCTTATCTCGTATTCCCCCAGCATGTTTCCCCATCCCGATATTTCCTATCTAGTTCTTCATTACTGTTATTTATGTATACACTGTTAAATTGTACATGTTGATTTGTTGGTGCCTTGCCTTAGCCTCGTCACTACTTCGTCGAGATTAGGCTCGACACTTACCAGTACATGGGGTCGGTTGTACTGATACTGCACTCTGCACTTTTTGTGTAGATTTTGGTAACCGCTCGGGTTGATCGAGATTTTGCTATTGGACCGCTATCTGGAGACTCAAGGTAGATCCGTCGGCGTTCACAGACCTTGAAGTTTCCGTCTATCTTTTTTGTTCTACTGTTTCTTTCATTCTAACAGTTATATTTCTTTAAAACTATTACTTGTAGTGAAATCTAGAATGCTCATGAATTATGACTCCAGTTTCGGGTGATAGTAATTAATGTAGTTTTTATATTATTCCGCACTCGTTGTATTTCACCTTAGTTAATTTGATGTTATTTATTGAATGGAATATGAATTGGTTTAATGATTCTCTAACGTTGGCTTGCCTAGCAAGTGTATTGTTAGGCGTTATCACGGTCCCGATAGTGGGAATTCTGGGTCGTGACAAGTTGGTATCAGAGCACTAGGTTGCCTAGGTCTCACAATTCACGAGCAAGCTTAGTAGATTCTGGAGGATCGGTACAGAGACGTTTGGTCTTATCTTCCAGAGGCTATGAAATTTAGGAACAAATTTTACTTCTATTCTCCTCTATCGTGCGATTTTTGTTTTCTCAAATACTAATTGAACTCTTCTACTCTTATTCTCTCGCAGATGGTGAGAACACGTACTGCTTCCTCAGCTGAGCAGCAGCCATAGCCTTCAGTGGCAGCTCCTACGAGGGGTATAGGTCGAGGCCGAGGCCGTGCCAGAGGCCGAGGTAGGGGCATGGCTTAGCCTAGAGGCCGAGCAGCAGCCCCAGTAGTGGAGCCTCAGATAGAGCTCGACGAGTAGGTTTTAGCCCAGACTGTTCCTGCCGAACCAGCTCAGGTTCTGGAAGGGTTCATTGCCACCCGAGTACTTCAAGATGCTTTGGTCCGTTTGGTGGACCTTATGGAGTGTGTGGCCCAGACTGGCACATTTCCCATGGCACCAGCAGTCTCTCAGGATGGAGGAGGAGCCTAGACTCCCACTACTCCCGCTCCGGAGCAGATAACTCCTAGTATCAGGCTCCAGCAGCTCAGCCAGTCGGAGTAGTTCAGTCGGTTGTTACGACACAGGTCGGAGAAGGGCCAGCTATGTCTTCTGAGGCCATGTAGAGATTGGATAGGTTTACCAAGCTCTTCCCAGTTCTTTCAGTGATGCTACTTCAAAGGATCCCCAGGAATATCTTGACAACAGTCACGAGGTTCTACGGAATATGGGTATAGTGGAGACCAATGGGGTCGACTTTGCTGTATTTCAGATGACTGGTTCCGCCAAGAAATGGTGGAGAGATTATTTGTTGACCAAACCAGCTGGGTCACCTGCTCTTACTTGGGACCAGTTCTCTCAGCTCTTCATAGAGAAGTTTCTGCCTATCACATTGAGAGAGAAGCGTCGCCGTCAGTTCGAGCGTCTCCAACAGTGCAGTATGACTGTTACTCAGTATGAGACCCGTTTTGTGGATTTGTCCCGTCATGCTATTCTTCTGCTTCCCACCAAGAGAGAGAGTGTGAGAAGGTTTATTGATAGACTTGCTCAACCTATCAGAATGCAGATGGCTAAGGAGACTGGGAGTGAGATTTCTTTTCAAGCGGCTGCTAATGTTGCCAGACGAGTCGAGATGGTTCTTGCTCAGGGAGGTTAGGGGTCTGATAAGAGACCTCGTTATTCCGGTGAGTTTAGCGGTACCTCATCTAGAGGCAGGGGTACTTTTGGTAGAGGCCATCCTCCCAGGCCATTTCATTCAGCACTCCAGGCATCCCATGGTGCTTCATGTGGTCGTGGCCCTCAAATGCATTATTCCGACCAGCTAGCTTACAGTGCACCACCAGCTCCTATTAGTGCACCTCCACTTTAGAGTTATCAGGGTGATTATTCAGGTCGACAAGGTCAGTTTTAGGGTCAGGCAGCTATAGGTAGAGGCAATACTGTTAGAGGTAGAGGTCAGGCCGTTAGAGGTGGAGACCTGCCAGTTAGAGATCGTCCTAGGGATGTAGTTCAGAGTAGTGGGGCCTAACCCCGGTGTTATGCTTTCCCAGCCAGGCCTGAGGCTGAGTCGTCTGATGTTGTTATCACAGATACTGTTTCAGTTTGCAGTAGAGATGCTTCAGTTCTATTTGATCCAGGGTCTACTTACTCCTATGTGTCATTTTATTTTGCTTCATATTTGGTTGTGCCCCGTGATTCTTTGAGTGCTCCTGTGTATGTGTCCACACTAGTGGGGGATGCTATTGTGGTAAATCGTATTTATCGTTCGTGTGTGGTTACCATTGGTAGTCTTGAGACTTGTGTAGATCTTCTACTTCCCGACATGGTTGATTTTGATGTCATACTGGGTATGGATTGGTTGTTACCTTATCATGCTATATTAGATTGTCACGCCAAGATGGTGAACTTAGCCTTGCAGGGGTTGCTTCGATTAGAGTGGAAAGGGACTCTTGGCCATTCTACCAGCAGGGTTATCTCTTATGTGAAGGCTCGGCATATGGTCGAGAAGGGGTGTCTAGCTTATTTAGATTATGTCCGCGATTCTAGTGCGGAGGTTCCTTCCATGGATTCAGTGCCGGTTGTTCGTGAGTTTCCAGAGGTGTTTCCTGCAGACCTGCCGAGAATGCCACCCGACATGGAAATTGATATCTGCATTGATTTGGCTCCGGGCACTCATCCCATTTCCATTCCACCATACAGCATGGCCCTGCCAGAGTTGAAACAATTGAAGGAGCAGTTGCAAGATTTGCTTGATAAGGGCTTCATTAGACCTAGTGTCTCACCCTGGGGTGCACCTATGTTGTTTATGAAGAAGAAAGATGGATCGATGAGGATGTGTATAGATTATCAGCAGTTGAACAAGGTCACCATCAAGAATAAGTATCCATTGCTGAGGATTGATGATTTATTTGATCAGCTTCAGGGTGCCTAGGTGTTTTCAAAGATTGATTTGAGATCTGGCTACCATCAGTTGAGGATTAAGGCATCCGATGTTCCTAAGACAGCTTTTCGGACTCGATATGGGCATTATGAGTTCTTAGTGATGTCATTTGGGCTGACCAATGCCCCAACAACATTCATGGATTTGATGAACCGGGTGTTCAAGCCCTACTTGGATTCCTTTGTGATTGCGTTTATTAATGATATCTTGGTATAGCCAAGAAGAGCACGAGCAGTACCTTCAGATCATTCTTCAGAATCTGAGGGACAACCGGTTATATTCTAAGTTCTCAAAATGCGAGTTTTGGTTCAGTTCAAGTGCTTTCTTGGGTCACGTTGTATCAGTAGAGGGTATTCAGGTGGATCCTAGGAAGATTGAGGTAGTTCAGTACTGGCCTAGACCCACATCAGCTACAAAGATCCATAGTTTCCTGAGTTTGGCGAGCTATTACTGTCGATTTGTGGAGGGGTTTTCATCCATAGCAGCCCCGTTGACCAGGTTAACCCCGAAGGGTGCCCCATTCAGGTGATCAGATGAGTGTGAGGTGAGCTTCTAGGAGCTCAAGACAACTTTGACTATAGCACCGGTACTGGTGTTACCCACAGGTTAAGGATCTTATACACTATATTGTGACGCATCTCGTATTGGTCTGGGTGCGGTATTGATACAGGGTGGCAAAGTTATTTCATATGCTTCGCGGCAGCTGAAGGTTCATGAGAAGAATTACCATGTTCATGATCTAGAGCTGGAAGCCATTGTTCACGCGCTGAAGATTTGGAGGTACTATCTGTACGACATTCAAGTCACCCCAAGAGCAAGGTAGGGAGTTCTTGGAGGGAGGGAGTCGAGGGTCTATCGGAAACAGCCTCTCTACCCCAGGGTAAAGGTAAGGTCTGTGTACACTCCACCCTCCCCATACCCCACTAGTGGGATTATACTGGGTGGTTGTTATTGTTGTTGTTGTTGTTGTATCTGTATGGCATGCCATGTGAGGTATTCACGGATCATCGGAGCTTGCAGTATTTGTTCAAGAAGAAGGAGCTCAATTTGAGGCAGAGGAGGTGGTTGGAGCTATTGAAAGACTATGATATCACCATATTGTATCATCCCGGGAAGGCCAATGTGGTGGCCGATGCTTTGAGTAGAAAGTCAGCTAGTATGGGTAGCTTTGTTTATATTCCAGCTGGGGAGAGACCACTTGCATTGGATGTTCAGGCCCTGGCCAACCAGTTCGTGAGGTTGGATGTTTCTGAGCCCAGCCGTGTTCTAGCTTGTACAGTTCTCGGTCTTCTTTGTTTGAGCGCATCAGAGATCGGCAGGATGACGATCCTCATTTACTTGTCTTTAGAGACACAGTGCGGCACGGTGGTGCCAAACAGGTTACTGTTAGAGATGACGGAGATTTGAGGATGCAAGGTCGTATTTGTGTGCCTAATGTGGATGGACTTCGTGAGTTGATTCTTGAGGAGGCCCACAGTTCTCGGTGTTTTGTTCATACGAGTGCCGCCAAGATGTATCAGGACTTTAGCAACATAATTGGTGGAGGCAAATGAAGAAATACATAGTTGCGTATGTAGCTCAGTGTCTAAATTGCCAGCAGGTAAAATGAGAGCATCAAAGACCTAGTGGTTTGTTTCAGAGGTTAGAGATTCCTAAGTGGAAGTGGGAGCGTATCACTATGGATTTTGTTGTTGGACTTAGAGGAAGTTCGATGCAGTTTGGGTCATTATGGACAGGCTGACCAAGTCAGCGCACTTCATTCCTGTGGCAGTTACCTATTCTTTGGAGAGGTTAGCAGAGATTTACATTCGTGAGATCATCTGTCTTCACGGTGTGCTCATGTCTATCATTTCTGATCGAGGTACGCAGTTTACCTCGCACTTCTGGAGGGTAGTACAGCGTGATTTGGGTACATGGGTTGAGTTGAGCATAATATTTCATCCTCAGACGGACGGGCAGTCCGAGCGCACTATTCAGATCTTGGGGAATATGCTCCACGCATGTGTTATAGAATTCGGAGGATCGTGGGATCAATTCTTGCCCCTTGCAGAGTTCGCCTACAACAACAGTTACCAGTCGAGCATTTAGATGGCTCCCTATGAGGCATTATATGGTAGGCGGTGCCGGTCGCCAGTTGGGTGGTTCGAGCTGGGGGAGGCTCGGTTGTTGGGCATAAACTTAGTACAGGCTGCCTTGGATAAGGTCAAGATTATTCAGGATTGACTTCGCACAGCTCAGTCCAAGCAGAAGAGTTATGCCGACCGTAGAGTTCTTGATGTTGTATTCATGGTCGGAGAGAGAGTGTTGCTTTGTGTATCACCCATGAAGGGTGTAATGCGGTTCGGAAATAAGGGCAAGTTGAGCCCTAGGTATATCGCACCTTTTGCAATTCTGGAGAGAGTGGGAGGGGTGGCTTACAGGCTTGCGTTGCCGCCTAGTTTAGCAACTGTTCATCCGGTATTCCATGTGTCCAGGCTTCGAAAGTATCACGATGATCCGTCCCATGTGTTAGATTTTAGCTCTGTCCAGTTGGACAAGGTTTTGACTTACGAGGAGGAGCCGGTGGCTATTCTAGCCCGACAAGTTCGCCAAATGAGATCAAAGAGTTACCCTTCAGTTCTAGTGCAGTGGAGAGGCCATCCTGTTGAGGCAACTACTTAGGAGTCAGAGTCCGATATGCGAAGTAGATATCCCCACCTTTTCACCAGCCCAGGTACTTCTCTATGTCCGTTCAAGGACGAACGGTTGTTTTAGAGCTGGAGAATGTGATGACCCAAAAGGTCATCTTATGTTTTAGAATTCGATTCTGCACTCTTAAGCCTTAAAAATCTTACTTTTAACCTCCTCGATTTGTGTGCGTAGTCCGGGCATATTTCCGGAAAGCTTTTATGTTGAAAATTGATGCAACTAAATATTTTTGTCTTAAAAGTTGATTTTAGTTGACTTCGATCAACATTTTTGGTAAACGAGCTCGGATCCATATTTTGACGGTCCCGGTGGATCCGTATCGAATTATGGGACCTGGGCGTATGCCCGGAATCGAATTCAGAGGTCCCTAGCTCGAGTTATGAATTTTTGATGAAAATTAAAAGTCTGAAAATTTATTTGTTTTAAGAATTGATTGATGATTGGCATTGTTAGTACTGAGTCCCTATTTTGATTTCGGAGCCCGGTACAGGTTCATTATGATATTTAAGACTTGTCTATGAAATTTGGTGAGAAACGGAATTGATTTGACATGATTCGGACGTCCAGTTGAGAAAATAGAAATTTTAAAGTGTTCTTGAGAATTGCATTTGATTTGGTGCTAAATTCGTAGTTCTAAGTGTTATTTTTGGCGATTTGATCATGCGAGCAAGTTTGTATGATGTTTTTAGACTTGTGTGCATGTTTGGTTTGGAGCCCCGAGGGCTCGGGTGAGTTTCGGATAGGCCACAGGATATTTGGACTTTGGAAAAATCTGGTATTGTTGCTGCAACAGGTGTTCTGGCATACCCTTCTTCGCGTTCGCGAAGGTCTTCTCGCGAACGCAAAGAGCAAACTGATGAGGCCGGAATTTTCTTCTTCGCGAATGTGAAGGCTTGGTCATGAACGCAAAGCGATGGGGGCATTACCCTTCGCGAACGCGACAAGCTCATCGCGAACGCGTAATGTTAGGCACTGGGGGGGAGTCAGCCTTTCCTTCATCTCGAACGCGAGCAATGTCTCGCGAATGCGAAGGCCAGGGGGGGTAGCCTACGCGAACGTGAATACTGTCTCGCGAACGTGAAGGCTTAGTAGCCAATGCTCTTCGCGAAGCGACAGTGGCCTCGCGAATGCGATGCACACTGTCGCCCAGCACTTAACAGAATCCAAACACGGGATTTAGCCAAAAAAATTCATTTTCTCAAAAACCAAACGGTGGAAGGCGATTTTAAAGAGTCATTTTCTTCCCCAAAGTATTGATAAGTGATTCTAAACCATTTTCTTTTACCCATTACATTTCATGAATTATCAATCAAAAATCTAGAGTTTTCATGGTAGAATTAGGGGTTTGGGTAGAAACTAGGGATTTCGGAAATTTAGGGATTTAGACCTCAATTTGAGGTCGGATTCCAAAAGTAATTATATATCCGGGCTCGGGGTGAATGGGTAAATGAATTTTGGTCTGAACCCCGAGTTTTGACCAAGCGAGCCCGGGGTCAATTTTCGACTTTTTCGATGAAAATTTGGAAAATTTAATTTATGCAATATAATTGATTCCTTTAGCAATATTTGATATTATTGAGTCATTTTCGAATAGATACGAGTGGTTTGGAGGTGAGTTCTAGAGGAAAAGCTGTGATTGAGAATTAAGTAGCCTTCAAAGCAAGGTAAGTGTTGTGTCTAACTTTGACTTGAGGGAATTAGGAACCTCAGACTATTTGCTATGTGAAATTTATGTGAGCTGCATATATGTGAGGTGACGAGTACTTATGCGCCGCCAATTTACTTGTTTCTCCTGTGTTTCTTATATTGACTTTTTTCCATGCCCAATTGCTACGTGTTTAGACTAATGTTGTTAATTAATCGTTCTTATCAAGTTTGCGGATTTTTTGGAGATAATTGAGTATTTATTTCGAAGTTGAGATTGATATTATGGAACCAACTGTTGAAGAAAGGCTTGTACTTGTTATTCTATCTCCCTGTTGTTATTTATTTATTGCATTATGGTAAGGGAAAGTGTTAATGCACGAAGGGTGATGCCGTGCCATATTGTGAGTGTTAAAGCACGAAGGGTGATGCCGTGCCATATTGTGAGTGTAAAAGCACGAAGGGTGATGCCGTGCCATATTGTGAGTGTTAATGCACGAAGGGTGATGCCGTGCTATGATATGAGAGTTAATGTACGAAGGGTGATGTCGTGTCGTTTCTATTGAGTTTATGGTGAGGTTAAGAGTAAAAGCACGAAGGGTGATGCCGTGCATTTTTCCTTTACTGTATTCGTTATTTCTGTTGATTCATAGTATATTGGTTGTTCCAGTTATCATCCTGCTGTAGTTACTTATCTCGTATTTCCCCCAACATGTTTCCCCCTCCCAATATTTCCAGTCTAGCGCTTCATTACTGTTATTTATATATACACTGTTAAATATTACAAGTTGATTTGTTAGTGCCTTGCCTTAGCCTCATCACTACTTCGTCGAGGTTAGGCTCGACACTTACTAGTACATGAGGTCGGTTGTACTGATACTGCACTCTGCACCTTTTGTGCAGATTTTGGTACCGGCTTGGGTAGATCGAGATTTTTGCTATTGGACCGCTATCTAGAGACTCAAGGTAGATCTGTCGGCGTTCACAGACTTTGAAGTCCCTGTCTATCTTTTCTCTTATAATGTTTCTTTCATTCAAATAGTTGTATTTCTTTCAGACTATTATATGTAGTGAATTCTAGACTGCTCGTGAATTGTGACTCCAGATCCGGGTGGTAGTAATTAATGCAGTTTTTATATTATTCCGCAATCATTATATTTTACCTGAGTTAATTTGCTGTTATTTATTGAATGGAATATGAATTGGTTTGATGATTCTCTAACGTTGGCTTGCCGAGCAAGTGAAATGTTAGGCCCCATCACGGTCCCGACAGTGGGAATTCTGGGTCGTGACACTTTAACTTAAGATTTGAGGGTCGAGTTGATGTCTGAATTTAGTGAAATTTATATGGTTGGACTTGTGGTTGCATGTGCATTCATATTTTGTAACCTTTGTCGGGTTCTGAGACGTGGACCCCACGGGCGAGTTTTGAGTTAATTTCGGATTTTTATGGGAAAATTAGTATTTTCTTATGAAATTAATTTTAATAATTTGTATAAGCTGAATAAAATTAATTGTGGCTAGATACAAGGCTTTAGGAGACCAATTCATGAGGCAAGGGCATAGAGGAGTGAGAAATTACACGGTTTGAGGTAAGTAACACTTCTAAACTTGGTTCTGAGGGTATGAATCCCTGAATTTCGTGTCGTGTGAACTGTTTGGAGGTGACGCACATGCTAGGTGATGGGCGTGTGGGTGTGCACAGTAAAAATTGTGACATAATTGGTTTCGTGAAATTTTGTAGTCAAATAATCTTGGCATTATCCATGCAGTTTTGTTAAAGAAATTGAGTTGTGAATCGTGTTAAAAATCATGCTGAGGCTATATGCCAGTATTATTGAGATCCACAGAAGATATATTGTTGTTGAATTATTTGTTTAATTTGAAATTTCATATCTCAGTCTCTGTTATTATTTATTGATACACCATATCATCATTTCGGGCTAGTTTCATGACATTGTGAGCCCAAGAGACTGGAGAGAGTGATGACTGAGTGAGGTCTAGGTCCTGATTATAAGGTTATTATTATGGGATCGGGCTGCACTCCGCAACAAGTTTTATTTACTTATGCCTGGATCTGGCTTATTATAGCGCTTGGGCTGAAGGAGCCCCTCCGAAGTCT
>AWOL01S0004224.1:0-21618 GCA_000715115.1 Nicotiana otophora
CGGCAGGTTCGAAAGCTGAGGTCAAAGAACATAGCATCAGTGAAGGTACAGTGGAGAGGCCAGCCAGTTAGAGAAGCTAATTGGGATATTGAGCAGGAGATGCGGAGCAAATATCCACACCTATTTGAGACTCCAGGTATAATTCTAAACCCGTTCGAGGATGAACGTTTGTTTAAGAGGGGGAGAATGTAACGACCTGGCCAATCATTTTGAATATTATAACCTCGTTCCCCCCATTTACTGCTCAATTTATGCCTTACAACTGATTTATGACTTATCGGGTTAGTTGGTTCGGGTCCGAAAGGAATTCAGAGTGAAATGAGACACTTAGTCTCATAATTGAATCATTTAAGTTAGAAAAGTTGATCAGATGCGGATTTATGTGTAAACGACCTCGGATTTGAATTCTGATGATTCCAATAGCTTTGTATGGTGATTTTAGACTTAGGGGCCTGTCCAAAAAATTATTTGGAGGTCTGTAGTAGAATTTGGCTTAAAATGCCGAAAATTGAATTTTTGGGAAGTTTGACCTGGGGGTTGTCTTTTTGATATCAGATTCGGAATCCGATTCTGAAAATTGAAATACCTCTGTTATGTCATTTATGACTTGTGTGTAAAATGTGAGGTCAATCGGACGTGATTTGATAGGTTCCAGAGTCGTTTGTAGAAAATGAAAATTTCAAAGTTCATTAGGCTTGAATTGGGGTGTAATTCATGGTTTTAGCATTGTTTGAGGTGATTTGAGGGTTCGACTAAGTTCGTATAATGTTTTAGGACATATTGGTATATTAGGCTTGAATTGGGGTGTAATTCATGGTTTTAGCATTGTTTGAGGTGATTTGAGGGTTCGACTAAGTTCGTATAATGTTTTAGGACATATTGGTATATTAGGCTTGAATTGGGGTGTAATTCATGGTTTTAGCATTGTTTGAGGTGATTTGAGGGTTCGACTAAGTTCGTATAATGTTTTAGGACATATTGGTATATTTTGTAAGGTCTCGAGGGTCTCGGGTGAGTTTTGAATGATTAACGGATCAAATTCAGACTTAGAAGAAATCTGGGAAATTTTTGTCTTCTGGTGTAATCGCACATGCGAGAAATTGGCCGCAGATGCGGCTCATGTTGCGCAAAAGCGCTTGCACAGAAGATGGAGGACGGGTGCAGGTACGGGCAGGCGCGCAGGTGCGATGCAATTTTCCGCACCTGCGAAGGCGGAAATACGGTCCAAGGCTCGCAGAAGCGGAGGCAGTTGGGCTAAGTGATTTTCGCAGATGCAATGTTTCACCGCAGAAGCGGGACCGCAGGTGCGAGAAATATGGCAGCCACTGGGCAGTGTGCAAAACAGAAGGGTCCGAGAAATTTTGTCATTTTTGACATTTCCAAAAGCGGGTGAGGCAAATTTTGAGCGAGAAATCACGGAAACTCTTGAGGTAAGTCACTTGTGATCATTTCTACTCCATGATATTGAATTATTATCGAATAATCCGACTAGATTACGTATTTTTGAGGTGTAAATCGGGAATTTGGGTCAAGGGAATTGGAAATAAGATTGGATGATTTGGAGGTCGAGTTAATGTCAGATTTTGGTAAAATTAGTATGGTTAGACTCGTGGTTGAATGTGCTTCCGTATTTTGTAACTTTTGTCGAGTTCCAAGGCGTGGGACCCACGGGCGATATTTGAGCTAAAATTCAGATTTTATGGAAAAAATTATATTTTCATATGGAATTAATTCCGATAAATTTTATTGACTGAAACGAATTATTTGTGACTAGATTCGAGGCATTTGGAGGCCGATTTGCGAGGCAAAGGCATAGCAGAGTAAAGAATTTCACGGTTTGAGGTAAGTAACAGTTTTAAATCTAGTCTTGAGGGTATGAATGTCACGCCCCATAATCGAGGAGCGTGACCAGTGCTCAACCGAGTGAACCCGACCGAGCAAGCCTGTTAGATTTCATTCTACCCAAACTCATCCACGAATGAAGATAATACATGTTTTCATTAATTAGACAAAAAGGTGTTCGTGTCTACAATACCCATTCATTACCAATAGCTTCATCATTTCTTTAAAGTCTCAAATGGACAAATAATACAACCACAACATAACATATTTTGACTTTTCCAACACCAATACACAACCCACAATATATCTACGGAGCCTCTATGGATAAAGAAGAGTACAATGACACTGCCGGCAACAAGGCCCCAGCTATACCTCAAAAATGACCACAATATAAACAAAAGGTACAATACATGACCACAGAATAAAATGGGGCTCACCGAGTCTGCTGAGAAAATGATGATATACCACTAACTGCGATCAACATTGTCTGCTATGTAACCACCTGCATCCATTTAAATATGCAGCGGCCCCGGTAAAAGGGACATAAGTACCGTCGAATAGTACTAGTATGTAAAGCTAAAACACCATCTCAATAGAATGGACAATAATACAAGGCGGAAACAGTCATGAGTTCAATAAGAGCTTAAAAAAATACTAAACCATCAAGTAAGGATCACATAAGTTCTCAAGTTAATTTCCATCTTCTTAGGTTGGGTAATCTTCAGTGCCATATGCCACAATCCACAATACCACCGTGTTCTTACACGGAGTCCGATCTCGACCCGACCGACTAGGTCATCTCATTTGAGACATCAACCCTATCCATAATTTCAATTATCATTTCCAGCACAGTGCCATAATCCACAATACCACCGTGTTCTTACACGGAGTCCGATCTCGACCCGACCGACTAGGTCATCTCATTTGAGACATCAACCCTATCCATAATTTCAATTATCATTTCCAGCACAGTGCCATAATCCACAATACCACCGTGTTCTTACACGGAGTCCGATCTCGACCCGACCGACTAGGTCATCTCATTTGAGACATCAACCCTATCCATAATTTCAATTATCATTTCCAGCACAGTGCCATAATCCACAATACCACCGTGTTCTTACACGGAGTCCGATCTCGACCCGACCGACTAGGTCATCTCATTTGAGACATCAACCCTATCCATAATTTCAATTATCATTTCCAGCACAGTGCCATAATCCACAATACCACCGTGTTCTTACACGGAGTCCGATCTCGACCCGACCGACTAGGTCATCTCATTTGAGACATCAACCCTATCCATAATTTCAATTATCATTTCCAGCACAGTGCCATAATCCACAATACCACCGTGTTCTTACACGGAGTCTGATCTCGACCCGATCGGCTAGGTCATCTCATTTGAGACATCAACCATATCCACAATCTCAATTATCATTTCCAGCATAGTGCCATAATCCACAGTTTCATCCACAATACCATTGTGTTCTTACACGGAGTCCGATCTCGGCCCGATCGGCTAAGCCATCTCACTTAAGACATCAACCATTTTCCCAATTTAATCCACAATACCACCGTGTTCTTACACGGTATCCGATATCGGCCCGATCGGCTAGGCCATCTCACTTGAGACATCAACCATTTTTTGTCAATCATTTCACATCGTACTTCTTTCATATGCTTTCAATTCATTGGCACTAGTGATTTCAATTACAAAAATCATTTAATTCCAGTCCCCTTTTCCACATTCAAATATCATTATCATAATCATTATTAACAACAATAAGGCTTCCCATTCAAGACAGTAAGTTCACATAACGCAACAATTTGGGAATCTAAGGCACAAAGAAGCTTTTCATACCATTTGGCATAACAACCTTTATTTCGATCTTGACATGAAGTCATAACATTTCTAACACATATTCCACAATTTGAACTCATCCTCAAATGGCAAGATGACATGATAAAAACATTTAGAATAAATATTGAACATATATCCTTCGACACAACCACATTAGGAATAGCCAATTCAATAATGATCAAGGTCTTACTTCAATTACATGAACACCGTGGAATTCGATTCGAAGAAGAAGGTGGTTTAGCCATACATACCTCAATCCTTCTCTTAATAATACTACAACGATCTACTATACTAAGCAACTTCAATCTACAATGACAACATCCAATGGAACCAATATTAGTAACAAATTCCATAGTTTAGGCCATTTATGTATTTTATCAAACACCTAGTAGGCATGAATCTCTACATCTCTTACCCATAAACTTAGTTCATCCAATTACTATCATTTACCAATAATTTATCCCACCATCCTTCTAGAACAATCCATAATTCCAAACATCACATACATGACTATCCATCCACCCTCAACTAACAAAATTCCATCAAGTAATCACCTTTCAATCTCTACAATGGTTATGTATTTAAATTGGGAACGTATGGCTTTCAATCACCATACCATAAGTTCCAATACTTAATTCATACTCATATTCTCATAATATATCCATACATGTAAGTCTAAGAGTGTAGGATTACCTTTCGGAAGAAATCTTGCAAAACCCTCCTTTGAGTTCTTGAAGAAATTTCTTGTAGATCTATGTATTTTATGGAGGATTCAGTTAGTGTTTGGGTGGAATTGATGGAATAAAACACCGAATTAGTAGGGATTGCTCACCTTGAAGATGGGGGAAGTTGGAGGTCTTGAGAGAGTGGAGAAAAACCCCAAAGTTCGGTCAAGAAAAATAGGGTAAAATGAACCCCGAATGAGTATATAGAATTTCGGGCGTCACAGGCAGCGTGGGGCGCTAGCTGTGGCCCAATTTTCAGAACCTCAAAAATCCTAGAGCCATGGCTAGCGCCCCACGCTACCCTGGGCGCTGGCGATGGGAAATCTTTTCTATTTCGCCCAGAAATGGGCATAACTCTCTCATACGATGTCCGGATTCGATGATTCTTTTTGATATGGCTCCGTAATTGCAATACGGATCTAATGCTTCAAGCAAAACAGAATTTAGAGCTTGTTTTCTAAATGTGATACCACATATACACGAAGAAACGTCATCGTTGAAACACTGTTTATGTCAAAATAATGCGGTTCCACTCCATAGGTCTCCTTTGATACTCGAATACGTTATTCCCGAATACCTTTGTCGCACTTTAAAATATTAAATCATTAGAAAATTTTAATGGGGCCTTACATTCTCCCCCGCTTAAGATTTTCGTCCTCGAATGAGGGTTAGAATTCGCCATAGACACCCAATGTGACTTAAATCCTCATCCACACTCCAATTGTTCCCAATTTTACTAACTCCAAAAATTTATCCAGAGTCTCCCATGTGACTAAGCCTATCCACCTGTCAGAGAATCTCAGAAACCAATCCTACAACATATACATAATCCGATAACGCAATATAACATGAAAACAACACCAACCGTGGCTTCATAAGCAAAATATATTACCATAAAAGGAACACTCTTAGCATAAGCTGTACAAATGATATGTAATTCATAGGGAAAAATTTCATAGAATGATTACATAGCTATTCAAACAAATAAGGGTACTTCTTCTTGATTTCTTCCTCGGCCTCTCATGTGGCTTCTTCAACCTGCTGGTTTCACGATAACACTTTCACGGAGGCAATTTCTTTATTTATCAACTTTCGGACTTGCCGATCAATAATAGAAACTGGAATCTCTTCATAAGTAAATTCCTCATTAAACTTAATAGTCTCTACTGGAACAATGAGTGTCGGGTCTCCAACAACTTTCTTTAACATAGGCACATAAAATACCGGGTGCACTAACGACATCTCAGGTGGTTGCTCAAGCTTGTACGCCACCTCACCAATCCTCTGAATGATTTTGTATGGTCCGACATATCTCGGACTCAGTTTTCCTTTTCTTACCAAATCGCATTACACCTTTTATGGGGGAAACCTTCAAGAATACCCAATCATCTTCTTTGAACTCTAAATCCCTACGACGAACATCTGAATAGGGCTTATGACAAATCTAAGTAGTCTTCAACCTCTCCCTAATGATTTTAATGTTTTCCATAGTATGATGTATAAAGTCTGGCCCTATCAACTTTGCTTCCCCAATTTTGAACCACCTAATGGGAGATCTACATCTCCTTCCATATAAAGCCTCGAACGGTGCCATCTGAATGCTAGCATGATAACTATTGTTATAGGCAAATTCTATGAGTGGTAAATGATTATCCCAGCTACCTTTGAAGTCTAGAATGCAAGTACGCAACATATCCCCAAGCGTCTGAATAGTCCGCTCTGCCTGCCCGTCAGTCTGCGGGTGAAAGGCTATACTAAGATTCACCTGAGTACCCAAACCTTGCTGAAAATTCTTCCAAAAATTAGCAGTGAATTGTGATCCACGATCAGAAATAATGGAATCCGGAGTACCATGCAGCCTGACTATTTCTTAGATATACAATTGGGCATATTATTCCGCTGTATCGGTAGCCTTATCCGGCAAGAAGTGTGCTGATTTCATGAGTTGATCCACAATCACCCAAATTCATTCAAACTTACAAGGAGTAGGAGGTAATCCTATCATGAAGTCCATATTAATCATTTCCCACTTTCACATGGGAATTTTTATATTTTGTGCCAAACCACCGGGCCTTTGGTGTTCGACCTTCACTTGCTGACAATTTGGACATCTTGCCACAAAGTTTGCTACTTTCCTCATTATAAGTCTTATAGGACTTAAAGAAACCACTCTACTTCCCTGGTATACATTCTCACGATTCCTCTTTACTGCTAAACACTTCCCAAAACACATATCAACACCCTTCATATATATTCACTTCAACAAAAGTCATTGGCCCGAACATGTCCTTTTCTGAAACTTGAGGTCCTCATAAATTCTTCAACGGCGACTTCTTATTTTCCTTATAAGTGTAGGACTTAGTCCATCTTATTCCCCCTATTGTAGTCATCAATAGTGTTTCCTGATATTACAGCCTAAGACTTATCATGTTAAACATGTTTGGTTCGTAACAAGTGTTCATACTCTCTTAATCTGTTTCAAACATTTCCCCTTTGGTCTAGACACTATGTTGATACTATATTTCCTTTGTGACTGGAGCATTCATTCCCATACCATTTTGCCCTTAATTCATAGTTGACAGCCTTATTGTGCCACACACTTATCTGCCTCCCATGAACTCGTAGTATCATTATGCCTAGTTGTTGAGTTTATCACACCACCACTTCATCACCAGCAGTCTCACTTTCCACTGTAATATGTAGACATGAACTCCTTCTAAATCTTTTAGTTAATATTCAGTGCCACTCAAGTTGGCTGCACTACAGTTGATCCTTTATATCTTCTATTAACACTTGTGCTCTAGGCGAGTCCACCATTCTGATACGAACTATTTTGAGATAACCATGGCTATCTAAATTTATAGATTTTTCTTCCAATTCTTCTCACCTCATTCTTCCTAGTTAGTGAATAGCCATGTGTTCTTCCATATATTACGTGGTCTTTTCCCTTAGTTGGGAATTCATCCTACTCGCCTCTCAACACTTATTGGGATATCCGTGGGAAAGTGTGTTCATCCGTGTATCACTTAACACTTCCTTGCTTGTAAGATTCTTAAGAGACTCTCCATCAAGTCCCGATACACTCTTGGGCTATTATGACATCACATTTATCTCTCCCACTCGTTCTGTCTTTCTTAAAGCCTTGGAACTTTAGCTAAATCGCAAATCCGTGATTAACTCATTTTAAGAACTCGCAAGCCTTTCATATTTGACCTGTAGTTCTTCCTTGGGTTCCATTGTTCCTGACTTTCCAACAAGGATAAAAACCTTTTTGCAAACCTTACTCTTAGTTTCTAGTATTGTCGACCATATCATGTCTATTGTCACGTACGAAGAATTTACATTTCTTAACCTTCCACATTATTTTCGTACTAGTGGTTTATCATCTGCATATACTCTCAGAGAATCATACTACATATGTCTTCAACTAAATATCCAAACATCATAGTTACACGACCCAACTCTCATTTTATTGAACTTAAGTAGCCTCACCATGACCCTTCTCTCCCCACTTGGGGTAAATGTTTCACATTTTGACACAACTTTTGAATTTAGAAATTTGAGGAACACAAGTCCCACATCTCTAGTCCTCCTGTATATGATTGACTATTAGGGAGATTTAAGTCCCCATGGTATTAACCTCATAATCCCTCTACTCTTATTCAGCCACATAGGCTTGGGATCCAAATCCGTCGTGTCAATATCCTTTTTGGAGTGTAACACCACTTCACACATTCTTGGGATTTTTTTTTATAACATTCATAGTGGTAGGGTCTTCTGCTGTGGGTTTAATTGACTCTCCTTTCATAACTTTTTGTCTCCCGTGAGAGACATACACATTTATCATTACTCCCCAGGCCATGCCTTTCATATATCACGTTCCTAGGTAACAACTTTATATCTTAGAATCATACACATAGTTCCCACCCTATCCACTTGTACTATTTAAGCTTAGGTCTCATTTATCACGTCAATGCCACTTTGGAAGTGGGTAATCACTTCTAGCACTCTTCTCATATAAAGTATGCTCATTGTACTATATACTTGTCTCATATGGCCATACCATTCATTCAACATGATACATGTGCCATCTATTTAATATTCAGGCCATAACCCATTCGTCATGTCACATGACAATATTACTTGGAATAAACCAAAAGAGCATTAAAACTTACCTTGAACTTCAACGCACGAGTTAGAGGAAGAACAATTTCCCAATCTGTTTCATCGCACGATTTAGAATATCAAAGAAGGGTATTATTCCTTAATGCCCATGTAGCATCCTAATTATAGATGTAGTCGATAATACACCGATAATAAGGACTTTACTAGACACGGCTCAGAGACATCCTAGGACACTTTAAAACCTTAGGCTCTGATACCAAGTTTGTGATGCCCTAAAATCGAGGAGCGTGACCGGCGCTCAACCGAGTGAATCCGACCGAGAAAGCTTGTTAGATTTTATTCTACTCAAACTCATCCACGAATGGAGATAATACATATTTTCATTAATTAGACAAAACTGTGTTCGTGTCTACAATATCCATTCATTACCAATAGTTTCATCATTTTTTTAAAGTCTCAAATGGACAAATAATACAACCACAACATAACATATTTTGACTTTCCTAACACCAATACACAACCCACAATATGTCTACGGAGCCTCTATGGATAAAGAAGAGTACAATGACACTGCCGGCAACAAGGCCCCGACTATACCTTAAAAGTGACCACAATATAAACAAAAGGTACAATACGTAACCCCGTAATGAAATGGGGCTCACCGAGTCTGCTGATAAAATGATGATGTACCACTAACTGCGATCAACATTGTCTGCTATGTAACCACCTGCATCCATTTAAAGATGCAGCACCCCCGGCAAAAGGGACATTAGTACCGTCGAATAGTACTAGTATGTAAAGCTAAAATACCATCTCAATAGAATGGACAATAATACAAGGCGAAAACAGTCATGAGTTCACTAAGAGCTTAAAAACATACTAAAACATCAAGTAAGGATCACATAAGTTCTCAAGTTAATTTCCATGTTCTTAGGTTGGGTAATCTTTAGTGCCATATGCCACAATCCACAATACCACGGTGTTCTTACACGGAGTACGATCTCGACCCGACCGGCTAGGTCATCTCATCTGAGACATCAACCCTATCCAAAATTTCAATTATCATTTCCAGCACAGTGCCATAATCCACAATACCACCGTGTTCTTACATGGAGTCTGATCTCGACCCGATCGGCTAGGTCATCTCATTTGAGACATCAACCATATCCACAATCTCAATTATCATTTCCAGAATAGTGCCATAATCCACAGTTTCATCCACAATACCATTGTGTTCTTACACGGAGTCCGATCTCGGCCCGATCGGCTAAGCCATCTCACTTGAGACATTAACCATTTTCACAATTTAATCCACAATACCACTGTGTTCTTACACGGTGTACGATCTCGGCCCGATCGGCTAAGCCATCTCACTTGAGACATCAACCATTTTCTATCAATCATTTCACATCATACTTCTTTCATATGCTTTCAATTCATTGGCACTAGTGATTTCAATTACAAAATCATTCTTGGCACTTGGCCGTATTTCATAATTTCAGTCCCCTTTTTCACATTCAAATATCATTATCATAATCATTATCAACAACAATAAGGCTTCCCATTCAAGACAGTAAGTTCACATAACACAACAATTTGGGAATCTTAGGCACATAGAAGCTTTTCATACAATTTGGCATAACAACCTTTATTTCGATCTTGACATGAAGTCATAACATTTCTAACACATATTCCACAATTTGAACACATCCTCAAATGGAACGATGACATGATAAAAACATTTAGAATAAATATTGAACATATATCCTTCGACACAACCATATTAGGAATAGCCAATTCAATAATGATCAAGGTCTTACTTCAATTACACGAATACCGTGGAATTTGATTCTAAGAAGAAGGGGGTTTAGCCATACATACCTCAATCCTTCTCTTAATGATACTACAACGATCTACTATACTAAGCAACTTCAATCTATAATGACAACATCCAATGGAACCAATATTAGTAACAAATTCCATAGTTTAGGCCATTTATGCATTTTATCAAACACCTAGTAGGCATGAATCTCTACATCTCTTACCCATAAGATTAATTAATCCAATTACTATCATTTACCAATAATTTATCCCACCATCCTTCTTGAACAATCCATAATTCCAAACATCACATACATGACTATCCATCCACCCTCAACTAACAAAATTCCATCAAGTAATCACCTTTCAATCTCTACAATGGTTATGTATTTAAATTGGGAACTTATGGCTTTCAATCACCATACCATAAGTTCCAATACCTAATTGATACTCATATTCTCATAATATATCCATACATGTAACTCTAAGAGTATAGGATTACCTTTCGGAAGAAATCTTGCGAAACCCTCCTTTGAGTTCTTGAAGAAATTTCTTGTAGATCTATGTATTTTATGGAGGATTCAGTTAGTGTTTGGGTGGAATTGATGGAATAAAACACCAAATTAGTAGGGATTACTCACCTTGAAGATGGGAGGAGTTGGAGGTATTGAGAGAGTGGAGAAAAACCCTAAAGTTCGATCAAGCAAAATGGGGTAAAATGAACCCCGAATGAGTATATAGAATTTCGAACGTCATAGGCAGCATGGGGCGCTACCTGTGGCCCAATTTTCAGAACCTCAAAAATTCCAGCGCCATGGCTAGCGCCCCACGCTACCCTGGGCGCTGGCCATGGGAAATCTTTTCTATTTCGCCCAGAAATGGGCATAACTCTCTCATACAATGTCCGAATTCGATGATTCTTTTTGCTATGGCTCCGTAATTACAATACGGATCTAATGCTTTAATCAAAATAGAATTCGGAGCTCGTTTGCTAAATGTGATACCACATATACGCGAAGAAACGTCGTCGTTGAAACACTTTTGATGTCAAAATAATGCGGTTCCACCCCATAAGTCTCCTTTGATACACAAATACGTTATTCCCGAATACCGTTGTCGCACTTTAAAATATTAAATCATTAAAAAATTTTAACGGGGCCTTACAATGAAACTCCGGAATTTTGTGCCATGTGATTATTTTGAAGGTGACGCACATGCTAGGTGACAGGCGTATGGGTATGCACCGAAGGAATTGTGACTTGGTCCGTTCCGTGGAACTGTAAAGTTGAATAACTTGTTGTTGGCTATATGCTCTCTTTGTGTTGAAGAAATTTGACTGTAAATGATGTTAAAAATCATGCTTAGACTATGTGATAGTATTGTTGGGACCCACAGAGGCCGCATACTTGTTGAATTATTTGCTAATTGATGTCTTGTACTCAGTCATGATTTTACTTGTGTATCATACCTCAGTCTTTCTTGATATTTGGATTCACTATGTTATCTTTGTTTGGGTTGATCTTTGTAATTTCTGAGAGCCCGAGAGACTGGAGAGGTTGAGGACTGTGTAAGGCCGAGGGCCTTTCGGTAAGGTAAGAATATTATGGCACGTGAGTTATCTATGCAGGATATTATAGCACGTGAGTTGTCCGTGCGGATTATGGTGCTTGGGCTGTAAGAGCCCCTCCGGAGTCTGTACACCCCCCAGTGAGCGCATGTATCCATTGAGTATGTGTGCTGAGGGCTGAGAGCCTAGTAGTTTATTGATATTATCGGCTTGCCTAGTATCGAGATAAGCGTCATCATGACATGTTGGGATTTTTGGCCGTGACATATTCAATCTCATCCTTAACTGGTATATCATGAGAATAAGCAGCATAAGAGAATTCTTGAAGAATCTTATATTTCTTCAATATATGCCAATGTAATTCTCAATTAATTTTTTTGCATCATAATTGAACCGAGATAGTCAACCGGTCATGCCAACTAATATTTATTTCAGTAAACCTCTAGTTTACTTGTGACTTGTGATTGCATCATCATGCGTATACTTGTGTAGTACAAATAGAAGAAAAGTCAGGTAACCTTTCATATTTACCCGGTATGATTATAGTAATATGAAGATATTCAATCTTCATTTCATTTATAGTATCAATATGCCAACCACTTTGGCTAATATATTTGTAAATCAAAATGTTTCTTTTGAGACTAACTATAATATTAATGTCATGAATAATTTCATTCATTCGGGTAGTAACAAATTAGTTCTTTCAGAGCTCTTAACTGCTTTTGTACTATAAGATATTTTGTCACACCATCCATATAATGAATGTCTCCTTCACAAAGAGAATCATATCATAATAATTGTCATGTTCAAAATCATCATAAGCAAAATAATTTCTTGCTTTAATTTTGCTTTTAATAACTTTCATAAGGCTTGACAAAATATTTGTTTTTGGCATATCACATGTATGCGATCAATGATATATTCATGTAACTACACAGTAATATTCATTATCTTTCTTTGTCTCAAACCTCCCTTAAAAGTGAGTTATAGTATTTATCCAACCATGCACAAGTACATTATTATGCATAATCTTTATTATATATATATTTTTACATTCACTTTCATGAATGAGTATGCATTCTCAATGTTTATCACAAGTCACATTCTCTTCAAAGAATGGAGTATAATCATACAATGTGCTTTATTTTTTTTTTCATACCAATTTGATGGTAAACATTGTCTTGTTCTCCCATTTTATAATTACCATAGTGATAACTATTATTATTTTGTCCTTTCGCACGCCCACATTCATTGGTCAACCACTTGTCTTTATTTAGACTTATCATGCACTGCTATCACATTCACTTCAAGAATGGAGCAAATCAAGTAAGACAAGCTTCATACTTTTTTCATGAAAAATACATTATTTTTCTTTAGTTGTTGTTATTATTATTATTATTAATAATATGGTGCATTAGGACTCAAACCCAATGCCTTACCCATATAAAGGCATGCTAGGTCATACTACGTTGGAACTTGAATCCAACGTCTTTTCATCAACATAGTGCATTGGGACTTGAACTCATCGTCTTACCCTCAATCTTTGACATAATAGGCCAAATTCACTAGGACTTGCACTCGAACCTTTAAAATATTATTACTTCATAATTATAGACATAAGTAAATTAACTTTCAAGAAGACATATATAACTATTTCAATCTTGAAACAGTTCCTCTGCAACAAAAATGCTAGTTGGGATATATGCCAATTTCTTTTTTAAATGATACAATCACTTTTATATTTTAATAAATTAATTAGGAGGAATGAACCTTATATTTCCAGCAAAAATATTTAAGGCTTAATGCATAACCGTGTCTATTATAAATTATAACTGTAATGAGTTTATATTGATTGTATATTCGAATGCCAAATTTGTAAGGTACTGTACAATCGCCTACATATTTGATAATTTTGCTTTCAATGAAATACATCATGTGATGGTAAAATATTATTACTAGATTACCTAATAATTATCTAACATAGTATGTAAACGGTCAGAACATATATATACGTTGGAATATTATCTTTGTCCTATAAGAGATGTAACAAATAAAGACAAACCTTTTCAGTTCTTTATTTCACTAGATACAATTGAAAATAATCTTTTAACTAAACACTGCACATAAAGTTAATGCAAAGATATGAAAATATGAATGGGTTTAGATGGATGTAAAACTTATCTTTGTATTATCATCTAAGACATTTTTCATTGTACTTGATCTCATTGTTTGCTTATAATTTACATAGTCTTGACGTAAAAGATCATGAAATGAGCAATTCTTGTTGATAATGTGTTATAAAATATAGTTCAAAGTAACAATATAAAATAAGGAAAACAAGCAAAGAGATATAGAGAGAAAGAGAGGAGAGATTCTTATTTCTTCTTCAATTGTGTGTATTTTCCTATCTATTACAAGGCCTTTATATAGACATGAAAAGTGAAAAAAAATATGCCATTGAATATTTTATTAAATATAGAAATATGTCATTAAGCATTTGATAAGATCATGGAGGAAAAATATATATCCACCATAATTTAATTTTTCTTATAACAAAAGTAATAATACCAAAGAAGCCTTGAAATTCAGTTATAAAAAGGGAGGCATTCACACATCACCCATTCATTCATTCTGCATCCTCACAATTCACAAGCTCTCACTGACTCTCTTTTTACTCACGCACATCTCACACTCAAAAAGCTAGAAAACAAGTTTCAGATCTGAAATACAACAATCTCAATACAAAAACAGAAGAAAAACAGAAGAAAAATAGTTTAAAAGAGAGATCTCTGCAATTGTTGGAAGCTACAACTGTTTATCTTCATATTTCTGGGTTTCTAAATATTTTTGGATCACAAAATGCTGTTGATTCTGTTGTTCTGAGTTGCTGAGCTCCATTTCCTAGTTTCAGACCTTTGCCTGGTTTTGTCTAGCTGATTTTCTGCATTTAGGCATGTTTTACATTCTGTAACCATCCAGCTTGAATCAATGAATGCAAATCTGGTGTTTTAAATGCTATATCATGTGTTTATTTTGCTCGTTTGTTACTAATGTCCATGATTTCATTTAGGTGTGTTGATGTTTGCTTTACTAGTATGTGTTGAACATTCTACCTAGCCTCGTTTGTATATGAATGAATTTAAAATCAGCTTACGTGCAGTAGTTTGACTAATTTATGCCTACTGATGCAATGAAGTTCAAATGGTTGAGTTGGAGGGTTTGATCACCAGTTGGTCAAATCCATTAAATGAATAGACTAAATCAACGATGTTGGCTCATGTGATTCTGCTGTCTCAGTGTCAAGGAAGCAGTATAACAATTATATATGTTTTAGAATTGTTTAGGCCAGAATTGTAAAGTTAACTACGATTAACACAAGGTTATCTATGTAATAGACTCATTTGAGTTTAAAGTGCCAGTTTCTTCTTGTTAAATGTGTTGATCTATTGCAGGTCTATAGAATTGTTAATTGGTAAAGTTTTGCCTTACTTCATTGACCTGACAACAAGTTGGCCCGCCTGGAAGGGCTTCCTAAGTGACTGAAGGTTCTCGGGCTCCAGTAATAAGAGCCTGCATGACATTTGTTTGGGCCAATCTTATTGAGCCCATTATATCGTGATTAATAGCATGTTTGGCCAAACTTCTAAAATCAGCTTATTTTGAGAAGTGTTTTTCTCAAAAATACTTTTTAAGAGAAGTATTTTCGGTGAGAAGCAGTTTATGTTTGGCTAATTAATTTGAAAAGCACTTTTGAACAGTAATTAGTGTTTGGCCAAGCTTTTAAAAACTGCTTCTAAGTGTATTTTTCTCAAAAGTGCTTCTCAGAAAAGTATTTTTGGAGAAAAGCTACTTTTTTCTGCTTCTCAAAAACTGCTTCGGCTCAAAAGCACTTTTTTTCCTTCCAAAATCTTGGTCAAACACCTCAATATTTGGCCAAAAATACTTTTGGCCCAAAATAAAGCTTGAAGGCTCTAGTGAAGCCAAAATTTCAAGTTTAAACGCCTCACATAATGATTGTGGGCTTGTATTTCACTCAACATTTTTCTAAATGTTAAGACCAATTAAAGACCAGTATGAGCACTGTTTGAATCAAGCTAATTTAATCTCATATACTCATCTTACTCTTATTTATCCTTAGACATCCCCTCTGTTAAATAGCTTCGCGTGATTTAGGGTAGTCACGATGTAATTCTCGCCAACTCTGTAAGATACAGAGTATTGAAATACGTTTCACTATTTGTTAAAACTTTATGACAAGGTGGGTTGCTCTGATGGTAAGCACCCTCCACTTCCAACCAAGAGGTTGTGAGTTCGAGTCACCCCAAGAGCAAGGTGGAGAGTTCTTGGAGGGAAGGATGCCGAGGGTCATTTGGAAACAGCCTCTCTACCCCAGGGTAGGGGTAAGGTCTGCGTACACACTACCCTCCCCAGACCCCACTAGTGGGATTATACTGTTGCTGTTGTTGCTGTTGTTGCTGTTGTTGCTGTTGTTGTTATTGTTGTTGTATTTGTTCAAACTTAGATAATAAAATCACACGCTCAATTTCACAATGCTTTTCCATATTCATGCCTTGCAATAATCTCAAAATAGCTTGGAACAATTTTTGAACATAGTAATTTGCTTTAGGCACGACTAATAATAAATTATCGTGATTATGGGTACAGTTCTCGTGGCATAGTCATGATACGAAAATCCAAATTCAAGTGAACGCTTGCGTGACTTGACTCCAACTTCAAAGTAATAATATAACATACAAGTTGTATATCGCGAGTGCGTTTCACATGGCACGATTTATGATATGTGTAAAACCGCAAGTGTACAACATCGTAACTTGTTTAAAATAATTCCATAAATATTTAAATGGCTAAAATATATAAAATCAAAAATGGTACAAGGCAAAAACGTGCATAGGTTAAAATACGTAATAATCAGATAATTAAACCGAGTGCAATTATAAGCGACCGTGCTAAAATTACGGAATCCGGGAGTGCCTCATACCTTCTCCTGGATTAACAGAATTCTTTACCCGGTCTTATGTGTTTCGCAGACTTAAATAAAGTCAATTTTCCTTGAATTGAGATTTAAAATAAATGATGACTTGGAACACCGTAATAAATATTCCAAGTGGCGACTCTTAAAATAAAACAAATTAATCCCTTTTCAATAATGTCACTTAAATTGAAAAAACTAGGTGCGACAACAATGCCAACAAATTTTACGTCCCACATCCGTCGACATCCAGTGTAAAGGTATATTCCATGCTTGAACCCACATATTGCACACGTTAGATACCGTTGAATCATTCTCCAAACCTGGTTCCCAAGGATGAATATTGATAAGGTAGCGATCAAACAACCATAGGTTACCAAAATACACTTTCTCCATACTTTTCTTGTTTTTAAATACAAACTGAAAGAAATTCCAGCCTACTTCCTTTATCTGCAATCCTGCTGGATTTCCCCAAGCCAAAAGCATAGAGTTCTTAACACCTTGAAAGTTTGTTTTTTTATCAGAAATTACCTTGCCAAGCAAACTTACTTCACAGTCTTTCATACTTGATTGAATGGTATGAACTTGTATTGATTGAACTCAACGGCTATTACACTGATGATTTTAAAGACAGAATTGGAAAATTACACTGAAATTGCAATAAAACAGAGAAAGAAACAAGGAAAACTAGAAGGAGAAAGGTTCTAGAAAAGCTAAGCCAAAAGAAAAAACTATCCAAGTTCATACATAACCCTAATAGTCTCTCTAGCTTTCATATTTATACTGGCATCTTGTGACCTTTAGATGCTCCTTCCAATTGCTCCAATACCTCTAACGAATCCTGCAGGCCTTGTGCTTTTTAGCATTGGGGACCATATACTTATCCATCTATTTAAGAGGGTGTACAGATTGGGTAATACATCTAGGACCGTCCATTGTATGAGGTGGATTTATCACCTGAAGACGAACCGTGTCCTCAAGGTTCAAGGCAAGGAACTTTTAAAGCAAAATTGACTTATCCTCCAGGTGGCGTCCGCAACTGGTAAGCCATCTCACTGTAACAAACATTGGTCGATCTGATGATTACCCCTGGAAAGAGTGCGATGTTGTAAAATAGTCTCGGGTTGAAGCAAGAAAAAAGTAGACTGATCCAACAGGTCAATAGGAGTTATCTGCTGAGCAGGTTGTCCAATGCATTTGTGCGGGACAGAGACATGGAAAACATGATGTATGCGCGAAGAAGCTGGCAAGTCTAATTTATATGCGACCTCTCCAATTTGTTGTGTGATCTGGAATGTACCGAAATGGCATCGACTGAGCTTACTGTAGCGATGAAGCCGCAAGGCAAGTTGTCGGTAAGGTCTAAGACAAACATAAACCCTATCACCAACATTAAAGGAATATCGCGCCTTCCCTTATCCGCCAAAGGCTTCATGCGATCTTGTGCTTGTTTCAAATTAGCCTTCAAAATAGCTAATGTCTCATCGCGTTCCTTGAAGGTATCAATCACAGCTTGGTTGGTTGAGCTATCAACAATGAATCTGGAGATAGTGGGAGGAGATCTGCCATAGATAGGAGTAAGTTTAGAACTAGTTTGGAATGAGGTGTTATACCAGAATTCAGCCCATGGGAGAATTTTGAACCACGAAGTAGGAGAATCAGTAGTGAAGCAACGTAGATACATCTCTAAACATTTGTTGAGTGCTTCAGTTTGACCATCGGATTGGGGATGGTAAGCAGAGCTCTTTACCAAAGTGGTACCTTGTAATTTGTTAATTTCGAGCCAGAACTCACACAAAAATATAGGGTCGCGATCAGTAATGATCTTAATTGGAAAACCATGAAACCTGATGAAATTTTGAACACAAAGCTCAGCAACTTTGCGACTGGTGAAATTAGGAGGAAGGCCATTGAAATGGCCATACTTTGAGAGGCGATCCATAATAACTAGTATGGCAGTTTTACCCGTAGAAAGAGGTAGCCCCGTGATGAAATCCATAGAGATTTCTTCAAAAATGGCAGCAGGGAGAGAAATTGGTTGAAGGAGACAAGCAGGCTTCAAAAAGCCGACTCTTTCATTTGGTGACATATTTGGCACTCCTGAGCAAAGCGTTTGACATCAAAACGCACCCCTCGCCAAAAGAAGTTTGAAGACAGCATGTGGAAAGTTCGAGCAATGCTGGCGTGACCTACTATTTTGGAAGCATGAAACTCTTAGAGAAGCAACTGACGGAGGGCATCATCCTTAGTGATGACTAGCCTATTACGATAGAGTAGAAGACCCTCCTAAAAAGAAAAATTATGCAGAGAGGTAGGGTCCTGACTAAGTTGTTGTTACAATTGAAGAAGATCAGGAGCTGACTTGTTCAAATGTTTCAATTTATCTATCAATGCGAACTCTAGGACAGCCAATGTGAGAAAATATAAAGAAGGAACACGGGAAAGGGCATCGACTGCTGAATTAAGCTTCCCGAGCCGATAAATTATATGAGAATCATACCCTATCAACTTGCTCAACCAACGTTGTTGTTCTGGCATCTGTATGACCTGATATGTAAGAGCTTTGAGAGGTTGCTGGTCTGTTATGATCAGAAATGTTCGCCCTAACAAATATTGGCGTCATTTTTTAACCACTTGGGTGATGGAAAACATCTCTATCTGTGGTATGTCGAAGCCACCTGCATCCTTGGAGATAACGTTTAACTAAAAATGCAATAGGATGGCCCTCTTGGGAGAGAACAGAGCCAATATCACAACCCGAAGCATTAGTTTCAATAGAGAAATGTTTAGCAAAGTTCGGGAGACGAAGGACACGAACTATGCTTAAAGCCTTTTTCAACTGAGTAAATGTCTTGGTCTCCAAATCAGACCATTTGAAGGAATCTTTCTTTAAGAGATCAGTCAGTGGAGAAGCCAGTAGAGCATAACCTTTGACGAAATGACGGTAATAGACAGTGAGTCCCAGAAACCCACGAACATCTTTGACAGAGGTATGGAGGGTCCAAGAATCAATTTCTTTGATCTTAGTAAGGTCAACTTGTAGACCATCTGCCGAAATAATATGCCCTAGATAGTCAATCGAGTTCTGGCCAAATTGGCACTTAAAACGTATGACCACCAGTGACTTCTGACGCAGGAGATCAAAAACTATAGATAAGTGCTGCAAATAATCCAACCAAGATTGACTTTACATTAAGATGTCGTCAAAAAAGACCAAGAAGAAACGACATAACAGAGGTTTGAAAATATAGTTCATGGTAGCTTAAAAAGTGGAAAGGGCATTAGAAAGGCCTGATGGCAGGCTATAAACCCATTTTTTAATCGTATTTTGCACTCTAAGCACTGCGATTTACTTGTGATTGAGCTTAAATAATGGTGATTTGTGTTTATTACGTGTTTATGCCTTGCAGGAAATGATCCCAAGTTAAAAGGATAATTTGGAGCTAAATCGAACAAGTTGAAACTTTGAAATCCGAGTAAAAGCCCAAAAAATTAAAACGGGATTGGTTCGGGGGTCGAAGACCAAGTCTCAATATCAAAAAGCGAAAGAAACAATTAACTCTGAGAAAAATTCACTGTCGCACTGCCTGGGGCCACGTGGCAGTGCAAATCAGAGCTGGCCTATCAGAAACAAGCCTATGAACTTCTCCAAAGCCACACCCCGTGGGGCGGCGTGCCTTGTGCCACGCCTATGCAAATTTTACAGAGTGTTTCGGCTTGAAAAGGGTAGTTTCGTCTAGACCCATTCCTACATGGTATAAATACACCAAAAACACGTTTTAAGGGACTTTTGACCTACAAAAGATTGGAAGAGCATTGGAGTCCGGAAGTGAGTAGAACTTACCCTTTAAGTTTCGGTGGCATCTTCTTGTTACACAAAACACCAGAAGCGAGTCTTCATTTCATCCATCCCGCCCCAATACAATATGTGACATCTTTATAAATCTCCCCATCCCCTTGAATAATAGACCCAAGATACTTAAAACTCCCTCTCCTAGGGATGACCTGCGAATTCAGCCTCACCTCCCCTTCCCCTCCTTGAGTCTCGCCACTGAACTCACACTCCAAGTATTCCGTCCTGGTCCTGGTCAACTTGAAACCTTTAGATTCCAGGATCTGCCTCCATACCTCTAATTGCGCGTTCACACCTTCTCACGTCTCATCAATCAATATAATATCATCTACAAATAGCATGCACCACGACACCTCCCCTTGGATGTGGTACGTCAGTACGTCCATACCAGAGCAAACAAAAAAAGGATGAGTGTCGACCCCTGATGCAACCCCATCATAACCCAAAAATGGTCCGAGTCCCCACCCACCGTCCTCACTTGGGTTTTTACTCCATCATACATGTTCTTAATCAACATAATGTAGGCAAAAGGTACACCTCTAGCCTCCAAACATCTCCACAAAACCTCCATCGGAACTTTATCGTAGGCCTTTTCTAAGTCGATGAACACCATATGCAAGTGCTTCTTTCTCTCCCCTATACTGCTCTATTAATCTCCTAACAAGGTGGATGGCTTCTGTAGTCGAACGCCCCGGCATAAACCCAAACTGGTTCTCAGAATAAAATAATATTAATATTATTTTATTCTGAGAACCAGTTTGGGTTTATGCCGGGGCGTTCGACTACAGAAGCCATCCACCTTGTTAGGAGATTAATAGAGCAGTATAGGGG
>AWOL01S0004225.1:13320-80352 GCA_000715115.1 Nicotiana otophora
ATTTTAATGAGTATTTGATTTTTATATTTTTATTTTTTTATTATAGCTAATTATAAGATATCTATACTAACCAATTGATTCAAAATTTAAAATTTAAAAGCTTTTTTTAGTTAGAAAATAAGTTTATTTTGTCTTAAAACTCCAACTTGAAACTAATTCCCAATTTGAAATGACAATTTTTTTAATTTCATTTTTTATTTTAAAATAATTTTAAAACTCCTATTTTGTTGGAGCTTTATCCTAAAAATCTACACTTTTCGTCTTATGATTATACCACTTGGCATCATATGATTATTTACTTCTCTTTTTATATATATAAAATAAAATGGCTATTTATATAGACTACTATATTAGGAAGAAATTACTCCCCAATTTGTATCGAAAGTTTTTTATTTCTTTATATATATATATATATATATATTAAGAAAAAACTACTCTCCAATTTAAATTGAAAGTTTTTTTTATTAATGGGTAGGTTTTTTATTATATGTTTTCGTTTGATTATTATAGCTAATTTTATTTTTTCTTATTTTTTTTTTATTTTAAATTAATTTTAAAATTTTAACTTGAAACTACTCCCCAATTATATATATTTATATATTTATTTTTTTATTATAACTAATTATAAGATATCTATATTTATTAATTCAAATGGATTAACCAATATATATATAGAGATAGATAGATAGATAGATTAACAAATACTAATTAGAAGGAAGGGGAAGAGCACCAGAAGATTTGGAGACTTCTGGACTTTTAGAAGGCATTCCTTTAGACTTCAAACTAGGAGAAAATTATGAAAACATTAAGATTTAACTTTCTAATAGAAAACAAGAGACTTATTTTCATATACAAATGAAAAATCATGTAAAATTTATTAAGCATATGCACATACGGTCATCGACTTTTCTTAAAATTCATTTCTTTCTTTACATGTTTATTTAAGAAAAATAAAAAAATGTTTATAGTTTCAACTATATATTATACAAAATCAAGTTTTTCTAGAAGACTAAAAACCCGTACTTGATGAGATCTAACCCTTTTGTGTTTGATGGCTAAAATATTTTTAATAATTCTGATTTGAAATATAAATTATTTAGCTTTATTATGACGCACGAAGCGAAGTTGTAAATTCAAATGTGCTTTGTAAGGAAAAGGGTCGTAGAAAAAAAAAACTATATCCAAATATTTACAATAAACAAATTAATATTTGTGTTTATTTTCATACTTATGTACAGTGTTTTAAAAGGCGCGGGCGTAAGGCGGGGCGTTTTACATATGCCTCAGCGAGGCGTAAGCCCCGAGGCATGGGGCGTAA
Source organism: Nicotiana otophora (assembly GCA_000715115.1). Lineage (NCBI taxonomy): Eukaryota > Viridiplantae > Streptophyta > Magnoliopsida > Solanales > Solanaceae > Nicotiana > Nicotiana otophora. The sequence continues at coordinate 14,639 of AWOL01S0004225.1, forward strand.
GCCCCATAAGTATTTAATTTTTAATATTTTATAAAATAATATAATTACAGTAAATATTTATAAACAGGTAAAATTACATAAAAATGAAGAAAACTATAAATATGTGAATATATATATATATATATATATATAGATTTGCTTCATCCCTATAAAATATTAGTCGAAACAATCTATTATACGCTACTTAGAAGCTCAAGTAACTTGAATCGAAAAGAATAAAGTTTTCTACATGGAGGAACAAAAATGATGACTAACCTGCAATTTGAACTTTGAACTTGCTGCTACGAAGGAGAATGGAGTTTTCTTTGTATTTGTAAAAAAATAAATTGAATATTCGTTGCTTTTGGGAGAAGACTAGCGGACAACATAAAGAATTGGGAAAGACTATGAATTGGGGCTTCAATCAATTAAAAAGATCTTGACTTTTAAATTTAATACATTTCAGTTTCTTTTTAAAACTTTTGAGTAATTATCAAGCTGAATTTTGAGAATTTGGGTATTATACGAAGGACTTATTCAACAAATTTTGTTTTAATTTGAAAAAATCTCTAGGGCTTACACCTCACTAAAAAACGCGTCTCAAACGCCCGGGCGTATGCCCCGAATTATTGGGCGTACGCCTCTTGAGACTTTCGCCCCACACCATCGCCCCGGGGCATTTTTGGTGCGTCTTGCTCCAGGGCTCGCCCCAAAAACGCCATTTAAAACACTGCTTATGTATTATGCATATACAGTAAACAATACAACATAATATGTGTTTGCAATAAATTGTTTTAACATATACGCATAATTAATTAATACACAATCTCATTTCGATTATCAGTACTTAATCTTGATAATTAATTTAATTTTGATACAAACTAAGTAAATATTTTTCGTAGAACACTACTTTCACGATCCAAAATCTACCTAGTCGTGATGACACCTAACCCAACCCGTCAGGTAAGCCAAGTGACAACTATCCAACTTAATGAGATTATTCAAGAAAGAAATGATAATAAAATTGCCTTTATATAAGAATTCCCAAGAACTGGTAGTACAAATTATGAGCTTCTAAGATTTAGAGTTTACAAAGCTGGTATGAAATAAAGTACATCATCTGCTTGAAATATACATGAACAGATTAAAATTCTAAAGCTACCAAGATAAGAGGCAGCCATGACCGGAACGTAGGTACATCTTCAAATCCAGCTCCCGCCGTGCACAATAACAACATCATCTAACATCTGCACGCAAGGTGCAGAAGTGTAGTATGAGTATAATCCACTCCATGTACTCAATAAGTAATAAACCTAACCTTAGGTCGAAAGTTATGACGAGTTGGGACAAGGGTCCGCGTCCAACACCAATAACCAACAATAATTCATAACAATATAATAAAATAATACAAGAAAAATAACACAGAGGTATGATTCTCAACTCGTTAACGTTTACGAAAAATAGACATGCTTTTCAAGTATATCAGTGAAGACCCAATCTTTTACCGAAATCACCAAATAGGAGTACGTTTGTAAAACTATGACTTTTTCCCAAAACCTTTCAACAAGTAAATGTTTCATTTTCAAATGCATGAGGAAATACATCTATATGCCTATATGTCAATGAGTATGTGAAGTCATAAATGACGCAATATAGTACAACATGAGGAAAAATGCATCTTTGTGCCTGTATGTGAAGTGTGCTTGTCAATGCGATGCAACTCCGTAATAAAACAATATGCATAGTCTTAGAGTATCAGTTCACTCAGTCCTCCAAGTCACTCTGTCACTCAGTCCTCACAGTCAGTCAATCCTCCCAATCGCTCGACACTCGCACTCAGTAGGTATACCTGCGCTCAGTAGGGGTGTGTACAGACTCCGGAGGGACTCCTTCAGCCCAAGAGATATAACACGCTAATCATGGCATAAATCAATAAAATATATTGTGCCGTGTAGCTCGATCCCATAAATATCCTCACCATCAGGCACTCGGCCTCACTCAGTCATCAATCTCTCAAGTCTCTCGGGCTCACAATGTCATGAAAATCAGCCCAGCATGATGATGTGATGTATTAATAAATAATAACAGAGACTGGGATATGATATGCAAATGAATGCGAAGGACTGAGTATGTATTTGCAATGTAAGCAAATAACTCAACAGCAGAGATGACCTCAGGGGGTCCCAACATAATAAGCATATAGCCTAGACATGGTATCTAATGAATCACAACCCAATTACTCTAGCACGTAGAGATTTCATAGATACAAATAATATTTGGTATCTACAGAGTACCAAAGAAATAATCGAGTCACAATTCATACGGTGCACACCCACACGCTCGTCACCTAGCATGTGCGTCACCTCAACACCAAACACATATCACGTATATTCAGGGGTTCATACCCTCAGCACCAAGTTTAGAAGTGTTACTTATCTCGAACAAACCAAATCCAATATCGAGAAATCTAAGCGATGCTCTAAGAATTCCATCCCACACGTACCAACCTCTGAACGGCTCGAAACTAGACAAAAACAACTCAAATACGTTAAATAAAGCCTAAGGAAACAATTTTAATTGATTAATGTCGAATCTTTACTCAAAAGCCCAAAATTAACCAAAAGGTCGAACTCGGGACCGCGCCTCAAAACTCTACGAAACTTACAAAATCCGATAACCCATTCAATTATGAGTCCAACCATACTAGTTTCACTCAAATCCGACTCTGAATCGACATTCAAAACTCAAAAACTCACTCTATGAAACTTTAGGCTAAAATCCCTAATTTTCTCTTTAAAACTCATAATCCAATTACCAAAAATGAAGATAAAATTACGAAATATAATCAAAACCGAGTGTAGAACACTTACCCCAATCCTTATGATGAAATTTATCTCCAAAAATCTCCTCAATCCGAGTCCCACATCTTAAAATATGATAAAAGAAGCCAAAACCTTGATATATAACTTCTGCCCAGCATTTCTGCTTATGCGGTCAATTCGTCGCATCTGCGACCACCGATTCTACGGTAAATATCTCGCTTCTATGAGCAATCCAAACTCAGGAGCCATCGCTCCTTCGGAACCTCACTTCGCACCTACGCACCGGCAGGTGCGGCTCTGCCATCGCACATGCGCCATACCTCGCCCCTGCAGCCCAAGGCACCGCTTCTGTGCTTCCGCAGGTGCGGCCTATCACACGTATCTGCGAAGCCCTGCTCTAGCTCCATACCTGCTCTTGTGATCCCTTTGTCTCTTCTGTGACCATCGCACCTGTGCAATTTCAACCGCAGGTGCGGAACACCAGTACCAGCAGCTACCAGTAACCAAACACAATTTTGAGAAATGGTCTGAACCTCGTCCGAAACTCACCGGGCCACCCGGGACCCGTTCAAATCTACCAACGAGCCCTATAAGATAATGCAAACCTGCTCAATGCATCAAATCATGCATAACAACATCAAAACGATGAATCGCGCCTCAAATCAAACATAATGAACTTTGAATCTTTCAACTTTCATAACTCGTGCCGAAACATATTAAATCAATCCGAAATGAACCCAAATTTTGCATACAAGTACCAAATGACATAATGAAGCTATTCCGATTTTACGAAACCACAATCCGAACCCGATATCATCAAAGTCATCTCCCGGTCTAACTTATGAACTTTTCAAACCTTCAAGTTTCCAACTTTCGCCAATTAGCGCTGAATCCTTCTAGAAATATCCAATTGCAAATCCGGGCATACGTCCAAGTCCAAAATAATCATTCGGACCTAACGGAACCATCAAAACTCTGTTTTGGTGTCGAATTCACCAAAAGTCAAACTTGGTCAACTCTTCCATCTTAAAGCTTAAATCATGAAATTCCTTCTTCCAATTCGATTCCGAATAACCTGAAAACCAAAACCGACGATTCACATAATCCATAATACATCATACGGATCTACTCATGCTCTCAAACTACCGAGAAAATTACAAATACTCAAAACGACTGGTTGGGTCGTTACATCCTTCCCCACTTAAACATACGTTCGTCCTCAAACGTCTCAAGAGTCGTTCCAAAGCCATCAAATCGCCGTGTAACCTTACCATGCACATACCCGGGGGTGATCCCACATCACCCTATTCCATGGAGGCATGACAGCGCAACATAACTTAAGATCATTACTCCAACCTTAGCCCGTTGACCACATAATCCAATTCCCAACATCTGAAATTTCCATAAGATCTGAATCTCGCATCTACACACTATATAAGTGCGAACAAGTTATATTAAGCCATGACCATAACTCAAGATGAAATCTCATGATATACCACATAACTCAAATACTCATAGCAATAATTCCGACCACAATAACTGCTCGAAGTATACCCGGTACCAGTAATAAACCTCGTATCAAACAAAATCTCGTTCCAAAACCTTTGTACACTGCCAATGATGGAAGAAAGACGCAAAACCTCAGACCCACTTATCAAATCAACAAGCCATGGAGCTCCCTCTCCTTTAACAAGAGCTATAGCCAATTTCTAAGCCGATCAGCAACATTATCCTTCCAAATATATTGTAATCAGATCCGATAGCACCCATTCTAGGTCTAATGACCTTACTTTATCAAGTCCAACTTTCCTATCGATATGCCACACCAATACTACCTAGAATCATGACCTGTGCAATCCGTGCACCAATAAGCAACAAATCAAATGTACCCAAAATGGAAAAAATGACTTGAACGAGAGAACCATCCCCCAAGTTCAACAAGTACCACCATAACCACAATGCTTCAAAGCCATCTTACATAGTAGTACCAAGACGCACGAATCTAACACAAAGGATCATATCTCAACATAACTCCATTGCAATGCGTGGCCCCATCCAAACACTGGTCCATGTGAAATACCTCAAGCCATCGTGCTCAAAATTAACAACCACGCGCAATTTGATGCCTAATACCAAAAGTGCATGATCATAACCACCGAGAAGCAAACAACACCATACATCATAACCGGATAAAGGCCATAACCAAAGCGCAATCAACCATTTCGAACCCCAATAACCATTCCGCTCAAATTCCATTATAAGGCCCCAAACAGAACCGCACCATGTGTGCTTATAACCAACAAATCACAACCCCTCGTAGCATAGAGGAGTAACACACAAATCATATAAGAGCATGAATAAGATTCACTCTAACCGAATGGCACATCCCCCAATAATAGTAGTACGGAGTCGACCAATCAGACCCGATGTAGAATACACATCCTCGTTGGGCTTACCAATGGGCCCCGAATCAACTCTGGTCATCCACAACTAGATAAATAATCCTCTGAAAGTCCACCATGACCTAACCATAACGTATACTATCATCTGGCTAGCTTTGGCCGCATTTTCACAGTCCACAACCACGAAACACTCTGCTTCTGAGAACTCCTAGTCTCCAAATCGTAGAATACATGAATCACCATATCTGATCCCAATTCCACCGTTCGAATATCTAACACATCTCTCATACACGACCATCCCACGAGGAATACTTCTATAATTCTTCTGTGCCACATAGCAAAATCTGAATATCAATAGTCAATCAACTAGGCGAGTACCGCAATACCAATAAAGCATCTATAAGTCAACGTACAATGCGCCTTCTAAGATGCGCAACCTTTTTAAGAATTACCAAGCAGTTATAGCATCCATTTAAACATCGAAAATCATACATGCCGTCTAAGAATTTATGATCTTCCCTTCAAAATTGACCGTGACCTCGCACATGCAGAACTCAATCCTACACAACACACCGTATCTATCATGACATAATATGAAACGTACGTGAATCTCATAATCAACTCTAAGTCACAAGAAGAATACATACCTGATCAGTCAGAACCCCTCCATTTGATCTCATCCAGGAGAAAATCACAATACAGAACATGTTCCTTACGCGGGTAGGAAATATCTATCCCAAGCCATGATAGAAACCACTTAGAACTCTTTGAAACTCATTTGCCCATAGCCAGACCATCAGAACTAAGTCTCTATAACTCAACCAAGCCACGCCGGTCGCCGAACCCAAGAGTATTGCCACAAAACACCCGTAGAGACTCACCACATCGTAAGTACCCAAAGAACCGATTGTATCTATTAGCGTACTGATCCAACCTGCTACTAAGTTGTCCTATTTCTCCGAGTTCCTTTCGAATTGCCCTCAAGCTGACCCTTATCGTTGTTATAACACCACGATCCTCACCGAAAGCTCACCACAAGAGATCCTAGCATAAAACCATACCGCCTTAAGGCCCATAAGCTGTTGTATTCCCTCTTAAGCACCCCAAAAGTACCACAGCCAAGACACCCACTCTGTAAAGACCTTCTGTGAATCTAAATTCGTTTCCTTCACCTTCTCAATACTGAAATGTAAAATCCATAAGGATATAGAAATGCCGCAAGTCCCGACACAATCCGATGCAAATCTCATATTCTAGCCATATACAAGTCCGAAACATTCTCAATTAGTATATATATTTCTTGACTTTATTAGATGCTTCTCGAGTCATCCATTCTGCTCAAATCTCACTCGCGTCGCCCAAATGGGCCCAACGTCATATGCCCTATTAGCACAACAACACCCAAAGAAGTAATCCACACATTTAAGCAACCGAGGAATTTCTTACTCCATGTGCACTGCATCAGTCACGAATAACAACTCAATCATCCCATGATTCCATATACCCATAGGGTGTAACTCATCTCGTATACAGAAATTTCTTTACTCGAGTCATCCTCGATCTCAACCTCTATAAGTCATAACCGATTCACAAGTATGTCTCAGACCAAAACCAATATAACACTTAACCATGCAATCAAATCGTCGATAGTAGACTCCCCAACTTGTCTCGAAGCCATAGATCTAAACACTCGATAACTCACAATTCCCATACTCTACTACTGCCATAATACCATAGGGAATTTCAACTAGATCCTTCATCAGCTCACAAAGCACAAGCCGTATGGTACTTTAAATCATCTACTAAACTCACATACATCCACATGACGATCAGGATAAGTTTCTCAACCCAGTTCAACATTCAAATCTCAACACATATAATCTGTTAGAAGAAAGATGCTCTCCACACAACATCCTATGGTTCACATATCCGTAGATTACCTCGTAGGTTATAACCCACCTGCTTAGCCTCAAACTGACATCTCTCTATAACCTTTTACATCCACAACTACTACGCTATAACTTAACCTTCCTGAGTCTAAACTCATCAACAAGACATGAGAATCTAATTCGTTCTATAATTATACAACATGAAAATATTTCAACACACTCATAACTCGAGACTATACGTCACATCAAGACAGAAATCGGGCACCCAATAGCCCTTTTCACATCCTAAGAAAAAGCTTCTTGTCACATTTAACCCATCTGAACATATCTCACTCACATCATTCTAATCATATAGCCATCCATTCACTCATCAACCTATAAATTTCACTCATAGGGGCACACCGGACATATATCCAAAAGTACATGCTCACACAACCAAAATCACCATGCTCAAGCTACAGTCAAAACCCCGACCTCCAGTCCTCCAGATTGGCCCATCATCAACACATAGAAATCATATCTCACACCTCATCCATGGAATCACAAATTGGCGATGCACAGCTGATATCAAGCGCTCACATGCACACACGAATGCGTGAAGGGAATTCAAAGAGTTAGGTTTCAAGATGAATCAATTCTACACGATAAGGAAAAAAAGACGGGAAATTATCCTAAATTACCTATAGCCTCTTGAAGATAGGTATGGATATCATCATATCGATTCACAAGACACTACTAGACACTTGCTCATGACTTGAAGAACCTGTGAACCTAGAGCTCTGATACCACCTTGTCACAACCCAAAAGCCACCTAGTCGTGATGGCACCTAACCTAACCCATCAGGTAATCCAATTAACAGCTATCCAAATTAATGAGATTTTTCAAGAAAGAAATAATAATAAAACTACCTTTATATAAGAATTACCAAGGACTGATAGTACAAATCATGAGCTTCTAACATTTAGAATTTACAAAGCTGGTATGAAATAAAGTACATCAGTTGTTTGAATTACACATGAACAGATTAAAATTCAAAAGCCACCAAGATCAAGAGGCAGCTATGACCGGAATGCAGGCACAACTTCAAATCTAGCTCCCGCCGTGCACAGCAACATCAGCATCCAACACCTGCACACAAGGTTCAGAAGTATAGTATGAGTACAACCTACCCCATATACTCAATAAGTAACAAACCTAATCTTAGGTTGAAAGTAGTGACGAGCTGGGACAAGGGTCCGAGTCCAACTCCAATAACCAGCAATAGTTCATAACAATATAATAAAATAATACAATAAAAATAACCCAGAGTTATGATGCTTAACTCCTTCACATTTACGAAAAATAGGCATGCTTTTCAAGTAAATCAGTGAAGACCCAATCTTTTACCGAAATCACCAAATAGGAGTACATTTGTAAAACTGTGACTTTTTCCCAAAACGTTTCAACACGTAAATGTTTCATTTTCAAATAGCATGAGAAAAATACATCTTTATGCCTACATGTCAATGAGTATGTAAAGTCATGAATGCCGCAATATCGTACAACATGAGGAAAAATGCATCTATATGCTTGTATGTCAAGTGTGCATGTCAATGCGATGCAACTCAGTGATAAATACCTATGCATATCTGAGAGTATCAATTCACTCTGTCCTCCCATTCACTCGATCACTCAGTCCTCACAGTCAATCAATCCTCCCAATCGCTCAGCACTCGCACTCGGCACACGTACTCAGTAGGTACCTGTGCTTAGTGGGGGTGTGTACAGACTCTGAATGGGCTCCTTCAGCCCAAACGATATAACAAGCTAATCATGGCATAAATCAATAAAACATGTTGTGGTGTGCAGCCCGATCCCATAAATATCCTAACTATCAGGCCCTCGACCTCACTCAATCATCAATATCTCCAGTATCTTGGGCTTACAATGTCATAGAAATTAGCCCATCATGATGATGTTATGTATCAATAAATGGTAACAGAGACTGAGATATGATATGCAAATGCGAATGATTGAGCATGTAATTGCAATGTAAGAAAATAACACAACAAACAGAGATGACCTCAGTGAGTCCCAAGAGGATAAACATATAGCCTAGACATGGTTTCTAACATGGATCACATCCCGATTACTCTAGCACGTAGAGATTTCATAGATACAAATAAGATTTAGTATCTACAGAGTACCAAATAAATAATCGAGTCACAATTCACACGGTGCATGCCCACACGCTCGTCACCTAGCATGTGCGTCACCTTAACACCAAGCACATATCACGTATATTCAGGGGTTCATACCCTCAACACCAAGTTTAGAAATATTACTTACCTCGAACAAGCCAAATCCAATACCGAGCAAGCCAAGCGATGCTCCAAGAATGTCATCCCGCAAGTACCGACCTCCGAACAGCTCGAAACTAGATAAAAGCAACTCAAATACGTCAAATAAAGCCTAAGGAAACAATTCCAATTGATAAAGGTCGAATTTTTACTCAAAAGCCCAAAAATCAACCAAAAAGTCCAACCCGGGCCCGCGCCTCGGAACTCGACAAAACATATAAAATCCGATAACCCATTCAATTACGAGTCCAACCATACTAGTTTCACTCAAATCCGGCTCTGAATCGACATTCAAAACTCAAAAACTTACTCTATGAAGCTTAATGCTAAAATCACCAATTTTCTCTTTAAAACTCAAAATCCAATTACCAAAAATGAAGACAAAATCATGAAATATAATTAAAACCGAGTGTAGAACACTTACCCCAATCCTTGTGATGAAATTTGTCTCCAATAATTGCCTCAATATGAGTCCCATATATTAAAATATGATAAAAGAACCCAAAACCTCGATATATAGCTTATGCCCTGCATTTCCGCATATGCGGTCAATTCGTCGCATCTGCGACCACCGCTTCTGAGGTAAATATCTAGTTTCTACAAGCAAACCAAACTCAGCAGCCATCGCTCCTGCGGAACCTCACTTCGCAACTGCGTGCCCGCAAGTGTGGCTCTGCCATTGCACCTACGCCATACCTCGCCCAAGGCACCACTTCTGCCCTTCTGTAGGTGTGACCCATAACACGCATCTGCTGAGCCCTGCTCCAGCTCCATACCCTCTCCTGCGATCCCTTTGTTGCTTCTTTGACCATCGCACTTGCGCAATTTCAACTACAGGTGCGAAACACCAGTATCAGCAGCTTCCAGCAACCAAACACAGATTGAGAAATGGACTGAACCCCTTCCGAAACTCACCCGGGCTACCCGGGACCCCATCCGAATCTAACAGCGAGCACTATAACATAACACGGACCTACTCGAGGCCTTAAATCATGCATAACAATATTGAAACGATAAATCGCACCTAAAATCAAACATAATGAACTTTGAATCTTTCAACTTCCAAAACTCGTGCCAAAACATATCAAATTAATCCGTAATGAACCCAAATTTTACACACAAGTCCTAAATGAAATAACAAAGCTATTCTGATTCTCAGAACCACAATCTGAACCCGATATCATCAAAGTCCACTCCCGGTCAAACTTATAAACTTTCCAAACCTTCAAGTTCGCAACTTTCGGTTGTTAGCGCCGAATCCTTCTAGAAATATCCAAATGCAAATCTGGATTAACTACACGGCCACTCATTTTAAGAGTTGTAGACCCATTCCCCAATTTACAGCTTACTTTATACATTATAGCTATTATGTGACTTGCCGGGTGATAAGTGGGGATTTCGACTACTTATTTGCGCCTTTTGACTTTCGTTTTAGTTCAAAAATACTTAAAGGTATTCCCGAAGACAGATGAAATATGCTTACTTGTAGGAGTATTGGAAAATGAGCCGAGGTGATGAAATTCAACTCAAGAAGGAGTGATTTTTAACAAGGACAAAAATCAAGCAAAAAGGCTAAAGTGCGGACCGCAGAATTCTATCTGCGGCCGCAGAACAAGAAGAAAATTTGACACTGCTGCAATGCAAAGTGCGGACCACACAATAATTATGCGGCCGCAGAAGTCAAGGTTCAGAGAATTGGGATTTCAATACAATCAAGATCTGCGGACCGCACTATAATTGTGCGGCCCGCAGAACTCAAGATATGTGGCCGCACTCAGAATTGTGCGGTCCGCAGATCTCAAGCAGTGCGGCCGCAGTTCAGAATTGTGCGGCCGTAGAAACACTCCTGTCAAGAGTTGCAGCAAAGTCCGGACTGCACACAGAATTTTGCGGCCGCAGAACCTCCGAAAGGGCAATTTTGTCCGAAAATTCCAGCCTTGTATAAATAGACTACTTTCACAAAATTAGGGCAAGTTTTGAATATTGAAAGTACTGTAGCTGTTTTTACTTACTTCTTTAGGCAACCTTAGCTCATATTGGTGATTTAACATTGGATTTTCATCTTTTAATCTTGCAATATGAATTTTAGCATCTTTTCTTGTTTATTTTCTTCTTTACCCAATATGAGTAGCTAAACTTCTAGCTAGGGTTGTGGCCCAACCCTAGTGTGGGTGCCTAATGGGCGTTTGATTTAGGGCTTGTTTATGGTTGAGTGTGTAATATTTAGCCTAGTTCTTGCTATAATTGTAGAATTAATGGTTGCAAACATTGATTCAAGCCTATTTGACTTAGTCTCTACTTGAGAAAGAGAGACTTAGTTTAGAAAAACTTGACTAATAAGAAATTGAGATGAACTCAAGAAATTGATAGTCCCAGTTAAAGGGTTGAATCTAGAGATAGTAAAATCCGATTTGAGTATCTATCAACTGTTTTGTGCATTATCCATTTGGACTTGAGAAAGCTAAATTAGGCAAAACCAATTTATTACCGAGAGGTATTGGGTGGGTAATTGTGTGTTGATTGCTATAATACACCCCGACCAACAAAACCCGCTCTAAAACCCACAACCCGTTAGGCAAATACCTAGGTGAAAGTCACAGCCCTAGGTCTTTTACATACTTGAAAAAAACACCAAAAATATTATTCTATAGATTTCCATTTGAGAATAGCAAACCTTAGCGTTATTTTAGAAGTAGAATCAAAACATAGTTTGTGAAAGTGCAATCTAGATACTTTACGTGCTTATTCTGAATATATACCTAATCCTATCTACGCTCATGTGGTTTCGATCTCGAATCCTTGTTAGGTATTATTATTATTGCAATCGACCGCTTCACAACCCCGAATAGAGGTGTGATTTAGGCAAGATCAATTTTTGGCGCCGTTGTCGGGGAGCTAAAAAACGGATTTAGCTATATATTTGGCTTTGTGTGTGAACTGTCTTCTTTTCCTTCCTTCTGTGTTATTAATCTTTTTGGTGAAATAATTGTAGGTGAAACAATGGCTCTCAACAACAATAATCCTCTCGGAAACATGTCTTTGGGGGATGTGGACGTGGAAGATGACCCAGTTAAAGAAGTTCCTCTTGAACCTCAAGCAAATAGACCAGGCCGACCGCCTCAAGACAACATTCCCGTTCCACCCCCAAATCCACCAAGAGCGGCTCCACACCGGGTGTTGCCGAATGAAAGGTATGCAAGTGCCATAGTCCTGCCCTTCATTAGGGAAGGCAACTTTCAAATCACAAATGTTATGCTCACATTGCTAGAGCAACATGGATTCTTCACCGGGGCTCCGAATCAAAATGCGTACAAACATTTGAAAGGATTTGTGAACACTTGCTGGGTGAGTAAACAGACAAACGTCTCCGAGGATGCTTTAAGGCTGAGGCTATTTGCTTTCTCACTATGGGGGAAAGCTTTGGATTGGTTAGAAAGATTGCCAAACCATTCCATCCATACATGGGATGAATTGGCGGAGAAATTCATTGCCAATTTCTTTTCTCCCGAGCATATGGCTACTCTTAGAGACGAGATTCTAGCTTTCAAACAAGAACCCAAGGAGCCTTTGCATGAGATATGGAAGAGGTACCTAACTATGGTGAAAGAGTGCCCAAATAATGACATGACGGAGGCTATGATTCCACAAACTTCTTATAGGGGGATCAATACTACCAATCAATGCGTGGTCAACCAACTTGCCGATGGAAATTTCATGACAACACCATATGCCGACGCTTGTGAAATCGTAGATGAAATAGAGGATACTTCATTGGCATGGCAAAGTAGAGCAAATGTTCCTCAAGGTAATCCAAATGTGATTCACCTTCATAAAGAATTGCATGATCATGGGCAAACAATTGCTGAGTTGACCACTACAATGAATCAATTGGCCAAAGCTCAACTTCAACAAGTTCAAGGTCCTAAGCAAGTAAATGCAATGGAAGGTGTCAATATGATGGTAAACAAGAGAAGGAAAAAAGGTCAACATGTGCAAAATATGCGGAACAATATGTGCAAGAAGATAGTGGGTTTGGCCAAGATGAATCTTACAATGAACAAGAGGAGGAAGTACAATATGTGAACAACTTCCAAGGACAAAGAAACAACTCTCAAGGCCTGAATCAACAACAATGGTGATCTCAAGGTAATCAAGGGAATTGGAGCAATCAAAACAACCAAGGTAATTGGAACAATCAAGGAAATTGGAATAGTCAAAACAACCAAAGCAATTAGGGTGGCAATAGTCAAGGATATTGGGGAGGCAACAACCAAGGGGGATGGAACAATAATCAAGGGAATCGAGGGTCGGGCTTTCAAAGGCCCCCGATGTTTTAACAACCAAACAACCCGCCTCCTTATCCTTTCCATGGTCCTAACTATTCCAACAATGAGATGGGGATAATTGAGAACATGTTTAAACAAATGATGGAGAAGAATGCTGACTCCGATGCTCAACTAGCCTCTCACAATACTTCAATTCGCAATTTGGAAGTCCAATTGGGGCAAATCTCGCAAGCTTTGAACACTCGTCCTAAGGGGGAACTACCAAGTGACACGGTGGTAAACCCAAAGGGTGGGAACAACACAGGACATGCCATGGACGTGACTACAAGGAGTGGAAAAGATGGGTATGCACCAACCTCAAGTCAAAGAAAAATTGTGGATGATGAACTAGTGATTCAAGAAGATGAGATTCCAAACAATTTGGTGTAAGCCAATGATGAAGTAAGAATTGATATTGATGACAAAGTGGAGGAGACTCAAGAGTAAGTGAACCCGTCCAAGGAGCACATTGTAGACATACCGGAACCGGTAGTGCCAAAGGCTAAGGCATCAATGCCAAGGCCTCCTCCTCCATATCCTCAAAGTCTTGCCAAGAAAAATGGCGAGAACTAATTCAAAAAGTTCATTGACATGATGAAAAGCCTATCTATTAATGTGCCATTGGTTGAGGCTTTAGAGAAAATGCCCGGTTATGCAAAGTACATGAAGGATTTGGTGACAAAAAAAGAGGTCGATGAATTGTGAGACTATAAAAATGACACATCAAGTGAGTGCAATTGTGCACTCAATGGATCTTAAATTAGAAGATCCCGACGCTTTCACAATCCCTTGTACTATTGGAAGCACCAATTTTGCAAAATCTCTTTGTGATCTTGGGGCAAGTACCAATTTGATGTCCTACTTGGTTTTCAAGACTTTGGGAATTGGGCAATCAAGACCCATATCTCTGAGGTTACAAATGGCGGATCATACTTTGAAGAGACCATTAGGTATTATAGATGATGTATTGGTTCGAGTTGATAAGTTCATCCTCCCGGCGGACTTTGTGATACTTGATTGTGAAGTGGACAATGAGGTGCCTATTATTTTGGGTAGACCTTTCCTTGATATAGGGAAGGCACTTGTTGATGTGTAAGCGGGTGAGCTAACCTTCCGGGTGGGTGATGAAAAGGTGGTTTTCCATGTGTACAAATCTTTGAGGCAACCGAATAGCAATGGAGTTTGTTCGTTTGTGGACTTAGTGACCGAGGTGATTGTTGATAATGCTAGTGCCATGATTAATGTTGATGATACTTTGGAAGCCGTATTTCTTAATCATGATGATGATAAGAAGGATGGATATGTGGAATGTGTGAATGCATTGCAAGGAATGGGGTCGTACACTTATAAACCCTGCAAACTGTCCTTAGATCTTGAAAACCGAAAGACTCCTCCAACAATGCCCTCAATAGAGGAGCCTCCCACTTTGGAGTTAAAGCCATTGCCTCCACATCTCAGGTATGAATTTCTTGGCTCGTATTCTACTTTACCGATTATTCTTTCCACTTGTTTGACTAACGTGCATGTAGACTCTACTTTGGCGGTGCTAAAAAAGAGGAAGAAAGATATTGGATGGACATTGGCGTATATTTGGGGTATAAGCCCCGCCTTTTGCATGCACAAGATTATTTTGGAGGAGGATGCCAAACCCTCCGTTGAACATCAAAGAACACTAAATGAAGCAACGCAAAAGGTGTTGAAGAAGGAGATCGTAAAGTGGTTGGATGTCGGGGTTGTTTACCCTATTTTCGATAGCTCATGGACCTCTCTGGTGCAATGTGTCCCAAAGAAAGGGGGCATAACTGTGGTCACCAATGACAAGAACGGGTTGATTCCTACAAGAACGGTGACTGGGTGGAGAGTGTGTATGGACTATCGCAAGCTCAACAAAGTCACAAGGAAAGATCATTTCCCACTTCCCTTCCTTGATCAAATGCTTGATAGGTTGGCCGGTCGTGCTTTCTATTATTTTCTTGATGGATATTCCGGCTACAATCAAATTCTTATTGCTCCATAGGACCAAGAGAAGACTACTTTCACATGTCCCTATGGTACTTTCGCATTCTCGCGGATACCATTTGGGTTATGTAATGCACCAACGACTTTTCAACGGCGTATGATGGCTATCTTCACCGACACGGTGGAGGATATTCTTGAGGTCTTCATGGATGATTTTTCTGTAGTTGGGAATCCCTTTGATGATTGTTTGAAAAACTTGGATAAGGTCTTGGCAAGATGTGAGGAGACAAACTTAGTATTGAATTGGGAGAAATGCCACTTCCTGGTCGAGGAAGGCATTGCCCTCGGCCACAAAATTTCAAAGTATGGTATTGAGGTCGAAAAGGCCAAAATAGAGGTAATTTCTAAACTCCCACCCCCTACATCCGTGAAGGGAGTGAGGAGCTTCTTGGGTCATGCGGGTTCTATCGCCATTTCATCAAGGATTTTTCCAAAGTGGTGAACCCCTTGTGTAAGCTTTTGGATAAGGATGCCAAATTCCATTTCAACGAGGATTGCATGAAGGCATTCGAATTGCTCAAAAGTTCAAATTGACTACTACTCCTATTATCGCCGTACCGGATTGGAGCTTGTCTTTTGAGCTCATGTGTGACGCAAGTGATGTGGCGGTCGGAGCAATTTTGGGGAAACGCATCAATAAAATTTTCCATCTGGTCTACTATGCTAGTAAGACCATGAACGATGCTCAAGTCAATTACACGGTGGCCGAAAAAGAGCTCCTTGCTATTGTCTTTGTTATGGAGAAGTTATGCCCGTACTTGATGGGTACAAAGGTGATTGTCTACACCGATCATACGGCGCTTCAGTACGTAATGAGCAAAAAGGATTCAAAGGTGAGGTTAATGCGGTGGGTGCTTTTATTGCAAGAGTTTGATCTAGAAATCCAAGACCGCAAAGGCAGTGAAAACCAAGTGACAGACCACTTGTCTTGCTTGGAAGAGGAGGGGAGGCCATATGACGGCCTTGAGATTAATGAATCCTTCCCCGACGAGCAGCTTCTAGCCATTTAAATGGCCGAGATGCCATGGTTCGCCGACTTAGAAAATTATCTTATAAGTGGTATTTTACCGAATGAGTTCTCTTCAAATCAAAGAAAGAAGCTCAAACGGGATTGCCTTGACTAGTATTGGGATGAACCGTATCTCTTCCGTATTTGTATTGATGGTGTGATTCGGCAATGTGTGCTGAAGGAAGAGCAAGTGGAAATTCTTGAGGCTTGCTACTCTTCATCATATGGTGGTCACCATGGTGGAGCGAGAACGACGGCAAAAGTGTTAAGTTATGGATTCTATTGGCCTACCCTCTACAAGGACGCTAGTGATCTCGTCAAGCGTTGTGATGAATGTCAAAGGGCCGGTGGGATTTCTAAAAAAATGAGATGCCCCTCACCACCATCTTGGAAATTGACATTTTTGATGTGTGGGGCCTTGATTTCATGGGACCGTTCGGAAGCTCTTATGGGAATACCTACATTTTGGTAGCTGTGGATTATGTGTCAAAATGGTTTGAGGCCGTTGCTCTACCCAACAACGAAGCTAGAAGTGTGGTGGCATTTTGAAAAAGAACATCTTCATAAGGTTTGGTACTCCAAGGGCCATTATAAGTGATGGTGGATCGCACTTTTGCAACAAAGCTTTTGATACCTTACTCACCAAGTATGGTGTCACTCACAATGTCACGGCCCCCTATCACCCCCAAGCAAGCGAACAAGTGGAAGTCTCCAACCGAGAGATCAAGAGTATTTTGTCACAGACATTGAATGCCAACCGAACAGATAAAGAAACTTGATGAAGCTCTATAGGCCTATAGGACGGCTTACAAAACACCGATTGGGATGTCTCCATACCGGTTGGTGTTCAGGAAAGCTTGTCACCTTCCGGTGAAACTTGAGCACAAGGCTATGTAGGCATTGAAGAAGCTAAATCTTGAGTGGGATGTCGCCGCCAACTTAAGGGTGACACAATTGAATGAACTTGATGAATTCCGTTACCATGCTTATACAAGTTCTTCCTTATACAAGGAGAAGATGAAGTACCTCCATGACAAGTATATTCGGAACAAGGAGTTCAAAGAAGGTGATCTTGTGTTATTGTTCAATTCTCGGTTACGGATGTTTTCGGAAAAGTTAAAGTCTAAATGGAGTGGCCCGTTTGAAGTTGTGAGTGTGACACCCTTTGGTGCATTAGACTTGAACAATAAAAATGATGAAGTGTTTAGAGTCAATGGTCATCGGGTGAAGCATTATCTTGGAAAAGTTGATGATGGCCACGTCGTAACATTAATTCGTTTCAAGTGATTGATGATATCCTGTGTCGTGCTGCGATGTTAAATCAGGCACTTCTTGGGAGTCAACCCATGTTTCTTTTTATTCTTCTTTTTCTTCTTTTTAGATAGGTTTTGTTTTGTGCTAACTGGTTTTGAAGTGAATTGCAAGACTGAGTGTCCTTTGCAGGAATTGTGCTTGAAAAATTGGCTAAATGTTGCAAAAGTGCAGACCTCACATTTATTGTGCGGACCGCACAATCTTGCATGCCACAGCAGAAAGGAGTTTGCGACCGCACAATTCTTGTTGCAGCCGCACAACTAGAGATCAGCAATTGCAAACTCTCTGAAGTTGTGCATGTCAGAGAAATGGCCAAAGTGCGGCCGCACAAGGAAAGGTGCGGTCCGCACAAATATCTGCGGCTGCACTCAAAAATGTGCAGACCGCAGATCATCAAAAGGGTAATTTGTAACATGTAAAGGAGTGCGGACTGGACATAAAATTGTGCGGCCGCAATCATCTCTTGACTTCTTGCCCTAACCGGTTAACTATAAATAGTAGCCTTCTCACTATTGTTAAGACTTTACGAACTCTGAACAATTAACACAAAGGCTAACACAGTAAACTCAATTGATTCATGCAACTAACACTCATTTCATCATCTTTGATTCTTCCTTAGCGTCACTACATTATCCGTATGTTCAATTCATCTTTAAATTTTTCAATTTTCTTAATTTTGTTCATAATTAGTTTAGTTATTTATAGGCCTAATGTCAAATTCATCATCATGTGAACTTAAATTTGTGTGGGTAACTTCCTATTTGCTATTTGGGGATGGGTAAACTGTGTATCCTGTCTAGATTGCTACTACCATTTCTAAATTATGCGTGAATTAGAAACTCTAAGTTCAGTGTCGTCTAATTTTGAATTGTGCAGCCACACATGAAATTGTGCAATCCGCCAATCCTTAGTTTTTAGGGCAAGTCTGTGCATTCAATATGCGGACCACGCTCAAAATTGTGCGGTCCGCAGAAAATTTTGTGCGACTGCAGATCCAAACTTCAGAGAACTGTTATTACTGAGCCTGGAATTGTGCGACCGCACTCACAATTGTGCGGTCTGCACAAGGCAGTCTACAGCCGCACTCATAATTGTGCGGACCATACTTTCACCTCTTGCACACTGTTTTATCTACAACTGTTTTATAGTTTGTGTTTGAACTTTAACTGACTCATGTTGCTATGTATTGCAGAAAATTGTTAGATCAAGAGGACGTGGTGATACTTCCAAAGGGAGGGGTAAACCCTCCCGAGGCCGAGGCAGGGGTACCCTACCACTCGCCGTGCAAAAAATAATTAGTAAGAAGGCAACAGTAGGGAAGTATCGGAGGGCGACTCAGTGCAAAGATAGCATGTTGTGCCATCACAGCCAAAGCTGCCCCAGGACAGATTCCAACTAAAAGATGATTATACCTCTTCTGAGAGTACTTCTGAGGGATCGGAAGGGAACAGTCAGGCTACGGAGCCCTCATCTACTCAGGCCCCCGCCGCACTAGTCACAATTGATGATGATTCTGGTATTCCGAATAACGGTCGGTGGGGGAGGGGGGGGAATACTAGAGTTGCAGGCCTGGAAAGGTCAAAGAAGAAGGAATTTTGGGAAGATAGGTTTTTGACCCTGACTCCATTCAACAGGTTCCAAAAGTGGCAGCAGCAGAGATCGCTCACTCTTGAGCGGCAGTTTGTGTTGAAAGATCTGGATAGATATAACCCGAATATGTTAAGACAATTTTGGAAAAGAAAAGGGTGGAAATGGTTCACGAAAAGCATATTGGATGCTAAGAAGCAATACGGCAATGTGGCGCACATTAAAAAGGAGACTAAGGTGCGGAACTTAAAAGTACTATTTGATTAGACCACCCTGAACACTTATTTAGGGCTCGAGGATATGGAGCCGGTGCAGTATTTAGAGAAGTTCGCAATGGGTGATGCAGCTTTCCCTTGGCTAGCTGAAATACTAGCAGCTCCAGGACCACCACCAACATGGATCACCGCAGGGGTTCCTATTCTGCGGAACACCCTCAACTTTGAAGCAAAAGGGTGGCAAACATTTGTATGCAGTCTCACAGACCCTAGCCGGAATGAAAACAATCTTCAAATCCCCCGGGCAGTCTTAGTGGCATCTATCATGGCCGGGTACCCAATTAATGTGGGTGCCATCATGTCGACCAACATGTCTCTGGTTGGCAGGCAGGGCAAAAGCTTCAATCCATATCCCAACACAATCACAGAGTATCTCACGGATACGGGGGTGGAGCCCAAGAGATTTGATACGAAGGTAAGGGCTAAGAAGACCTTCTCTTGGTACTCTCTGAAGGACCCAAGGAACCCGAAAAACAAGGGTAAGTCGACTACTACCGTAGGCCAGTCTGATGATACATCGGTGGTACTTGCAGATTCTGCTGCTATGCCTTCTGCAGCTTCCGTGCCTTCCACAGTAGCCAGGCCTTCCACCGAGCCAGCTGCCATGCCCCCACCTCCATCTTCTAGACCATCAACATCAGTATCAGTGCCTTCCTCCTCCACATATCCACTCACTGCACTGCGAGTCTCCCAGACATTGGCGAGTTTCAACAACTGGATGTAGATAGCTACTGCAAAGCTGTCTGACATATCTAGTATCATTGCAGCTCAGTCTTCTACTCCAGCAGCACCACAGGTTCCTTCATCCGTGGAGGAAACATTTAAAAAGATCTTGGACAATCATAAGACCATCATGGATACATTGGTGGCACATGGGGGAGCTATTGAGGAGTAGGGTAAACAAGTGAAGAAGATGAGGAAATCACAAACCTCAAGAAAATCAGTGGATAAGTTGAGATAAGAAGTGATCAAGATAGCAGCAGCTAGTGATCTCCCATTTGACTTATTGATGGAGACATATCCATCAGTACCAGCAGACCCAGCAGCACCATCAGCACCAGTGGCACCACCTGGCCAGTCTGACGAGCCAGACCTTGCAGTCTATACTACTGAGGAGGTGCTTCAGATGTTCACCAACCCTGTTACTCCCCAAGCAGAGGATGATGAGATCCAGTTGGAGAAGCCTGAGGGTGGTGATGCTGCCACTCACATTGAGACCACATAGGGAGTTCTCTTTACTCCCCTCCCTCCCTTATTTTGACTTTTGTTAAGCATTGAGGACAATGCTTATTTCTATTCGGGGGTGGTCCATTTTAATTTGATATGACATTGGCCTGTAATAACTATACTACTATCTTTATTTTCTTTTTCATTATGTATCTCCCTCTCTATTGATGTATATATTCTCTTTCTCATTCTCGGCTTGTATATTCATTTATCCTCTCTATTAATGTATATATTCTCTTTCTCATTCTCGGCTTGTATATTCGTTTTTGCTTTCAGTACTTACTTCATAGCTTCTTTATTTTGTTTCTTAGTAGTTTAGCTTTTTATTTACTTTAATAGCTTCTTGTTGATTTGGTAGCTTCTTTTTATGTTTAAGTGATCAATAAGCCTTTGATTTTCTTAATGCCACGGTTCTTTCCAAATGTGGTTTTTGTGTTAACGGGGTCGCTCTTCCTAACGATGGATGGCGTGACAACCTTCTTAAGGGATTGAGTATGTTTTTGATGATTAGGTAATAATAGTAGTAATAATGAATAAAAGGGTCACGTATGCTTCACTTGGTACCAACACACTTAACTACACGCTTATAGTTGAAACCAAGTTCTTGGAAAGAAATGGCTCTAGTTAGTGACCTTGTGACTATTATGTTGACTTAGGCAATCATTGAATGGTTTAGTTGAACCATTAGCGATTTTCAAACTTGTATACGGTTGTTGTGGGCCCTCGCCTCTATCCTCTTTAACAATTCAGCTGTGTGAGAGGTGAGATATTTTGTTACAAGTCCAGGTACCCATGCGGATGGTCTAGAACTTGTCTCGAATGTGTTTCAAGGCGAAATTCTAAGTTTTGCTTGCCTTGAGAAGTGATTGTAGGCTCTCCTTGACCCGTTTTGAAAATTTTCATGGCCCACCAATGATGTTATCCCTAGTATATCCTTTTGAGCCTAAAGCCTTTCTCATTTGATAACCTTGTTACAAGCCTTTACCCATTTTATAGTGAACCTCTCTTGGCACCCGAGCTTTCCTTAACACTCATGATAAGCAATTGGCAAAAACATAAGTTTGGGGGAGAAATGACGAGTTTGAAAGTGGTATCAAGGTAGAAAAAAGAGAAAAGAAATAAAGAAAAGGAAAGGCAAAGAAAAAGAAAGAAAGAACAAAAGAAAAACATAAAAATAAAGTGAATAAATTGAAGAGTTGAAGGGATTCAAATAAAAGCAAAAGTGCAAAGCATGGAGAAAACAAAGAAGGAGAAAAATGAACATCATGACCAAGAAAGAGTGATGTTCTTTCTTTTTCCTTCGGCAAAGCAGGAGCCAAAAAGAGAAAATAGAGTGCTTAAGGAAAGATGAACCTGATCTATTCCAATATTTCCTACCTTAGTCCAAAAGTCTTCATTACATGCCGAAAAAGCCCTATGTGATTTCAAGCCGAGTGAGCTTACATTAGTGGTGATTTAGATGAGGGACAAGCATATGGTACTTAGAGTTGTACTTGTGACATTCTTTTGAGAGTGATGAACGAACTTTTCACAAATCATTGAATTGAGTACTACATTCTTAAGTGAGATGAGCTAACAGAGAGTATAGGAGAAGGAGTATGGGATCAACAGTGACCTACATAAAAGTGCAAACTTCCTTGATGAGTAAAGTCAACTCTTGATGCTCAAGTGTCACATAAGAACTATTTGTGCTTTAACTTTCAAAACATTGCCTTGTTGATGATTCATGAGTGTGTGGGTAATTGTTGGTCCCAATTGATGTGTGTTTGATTCACCTTAGCTTAGCTGGAACAACTCTTTTCTTGTGGAGGTGGGAATTACCTTATTTGCTTGAGGACAAGCAAAAGCTTAAGTATGGAGGAGTTGATAAGTGGGGATTTTAACTACTTATTTGCGCCTTTTGACTATCATTTTAGTTCAAAAATGCTTAAATGTATTCCCGAATACTGATGAAATATGCTTACTTGCAAGAGTATTGGAAAATGAGCCAAGATGATGAAATTCAACTCAAGAAGGAGTGATTTTGAACAAGGACAAAAATCAAGCAAAAAGGCTAAAGTGCGGACCGCAGAATTGTGTATGCGGCCGCAGAAAAAGAAGCAAATTTGACAGTGCTGCAATGCAAAGTGCGGACCACACAATAATTGGGCGGCTGCAGAAGTCAAGGTTCAGAGAGTTGGGATTTCAAGACAATCAAGATCTGCGGACCGCGATAATTGAAAGGCCACAGAAATCAAATGTGTGGCCGCACACAGAATTGTACGGCCCGCAGAACTCAAGATATGTGGCCGCACTCAGAATTGTGCGGTCCGCAGAATTCAAGAAGTACGGCCGCAGTTCAGGATTGTGCGGCCGCAGAAATACTCCTGTCAAGAGTTGTAGTAAAGTCCGGACCGCACACAGAATTGTGCGGCCGCAGATCCTCCGAAAGGGAAATTTTATCCGAAAATTTCAGCTTTGTATAAATAGACTACTTTCACGAAATTAGGGCAAGTTTTGAATATTGAAAGTACTGTAGCCATTTTTCCTTACTTCTTTAGGCATCCTTAGCTCATATTGTTGATTTAACATTGGATTTTTATCTTTTAATCTTGTAATATGAATTTTAGCATCTTTTCTTCTTTATTTTCTTCTTTACCCAATATGAGTATCTAAAATTTTAGCTAGGGTTGTGGCCCAACCCTAGTGTGGGTGCCTAATGTGTGTTTGATTTAGGGCTTGTTTATGGTTGGGTGTGTAATATTTAGCCTAGTTCTTGCTATAATTGTAGAATTAATTATTGCAAATATTGATTCAAGCATATTTGACTTAGTCTCTACTTGAGAAAGAGAGACTTAGTCTAGGAAACCTTGGCTAATAAGAAATTGGGATGAATTCAAGAAATTGATAGTTTCAGTTAAAGGGTTGAATCTAGAGATAGTAAAACCCGACTTGAGCATCTATCAACTATTTTGTGCATTACCCATTTGGACTTGAGAAAGACAAATTGGACAAAACCACTTTATTACTGAGAGGTATTGAGTGGGTAATTATGTGTTGATTGCTATAATACACCCCGACCAATAAAACCCACTCTAAACCCCACAACTCGTTAGGCAAAACCTAGGTGGAAGTTACAGCCCTAGGTCTTTTACATACTTGAAAAACAACACCAAAACTATTATTCTCTAGCTTTACATTTGAGAATTGCAAACCTTAGCGTTATTTTAGAACTAGAATCAAAACACAGTTTGTGGAAGTGCAATCTAGATACTTCACGTACTTATTCCGAATATATACCTAATCCTATCTACGCTCCTTGTGAATTCGATCCCAACTCCTTGTTGGGTATTATTAATGCAATCGACCACTTCAAACCCCGAATAGAGGTGTGATTTGGGCGAGATTATCGGGGTAGTCAGTTTGGGTCCTGATAGATTTAAGAATGAAATGATACACTTAGTCTCAAGGTTAAAAGCTTAAGTTGAAATAATTGACCGGATGTTTATCTTTGAGCAAACGACTCCAGAATGGAGTTTCGATGGTTCCTCTAGCTCCGTTGGGTGATTTTGGACTAAAGAGCGTATCCGAATTGTGATTTGGAGGTCCGTAGTGGAAGTGGAAGTGGGAAGATGAACTGGGACCGCAAAAGCGAGTCCGCAGAAGCGGAGTGAGGGACTGCAGGAGCGGAATGAGCCGCAGATGCAAGTGTGATGTCACGTCTGCAATGCTGCAGAAGCGGTTAAGTGTCCGCAGTAGCGGAAAGCCTAGGCAGATTATTAAAACAAGGGTTTGCAATTTTGGCTTTATTTCAAACATTTCAAGCACGGTTTAGGTGATTCTTTAGAGGCTTTTTGTGGGGTTTCTTGAGGTAAGTTCCCTATGTTCATTTTTTATCAATAATCTTTCTTCCCCATTGACTTTCCCACCTAGCTGGTATGTATTTAAGGTGTAAATTTGGGAGTTTGAGGCTAGGGATTTGGAGAGTTTGATTTGGGGATTTGGGTGATGCGCGTGTGGGTGTGCACCGTATGAATTGAGACTTGGTCAAATTTCATGGAACTATGTAGTTGAATAATCTGTTGTTATACGTACATTCTTCATGTATTAGAGAAATTGAACCACACATCATGTTAGAAATCATGTTTCGACGATGTGTTGGCATTATAGGGACCCATAGAGGTCGTGCACATGGTGAATTATTTGCTAAATTATTGTTTTATACTAAGTCACAGTTTTACTTGTATATTATATCTCAATCTCTATTGTTCCTTGTTGATAGATTATATCATTTATGTTGGGGCTGATTTTCATGATTACTGAGAGCCCGAGAGACTGGAGAGATTGATGATTGAGTGAGGCCGAAGGCCTGATTGTGAGATATTGATACTATAGCACGTGAGTTGTCCGTGCGGATCCAGATATTATACTATATCATGTAAGTTGTTCGTACAACATGTGAGTTGTCTGTGCGAATTATAGCGCTTGGGCTGAAGGACCCTCTCCGAAGTCTGTACACACTCCCAGTGAGCTCATGTGTCTACTGAGTGCGACTGCCGAGTGCTGAGTGAATGGGAGGGCTAAGTGACTGTGGCCCTGAGAGGATGCAATTGATTTCATTATTGTTGCACTTAGCTTCCATGTATCACTGTCTTGAAATTTCTGAAAGATATTACACTTTGTTTCACTTAAACTTGTCACGAAGTAACTGTTTTGACCTAATTTGTCGAACTTGATAGCATGCCTACCTTCCTATGTTAAAATCACTGTAATTGAACTATAACCATGAATGTCGTCACTACTTTTAGTTCTTTATTTAGTCTTGTTACTTACTGAGTTGGTTGTACTCACGCTACACCCTGCACCTTGTGTGCAGATCCAGGTGCTTCCGGTCACGGCGATTACTAAGTTGTGGAGTTTGGATTTTCTGAGACTATCGAGGTAACTGCTTGGCGTTTCGCAGACCTTGTCTCTCCTTCCCTATCTTTCCACTCATTGTATTTAGTTTTAGACTATCATAGATAGTATTTCCCAGACTTGTGATGTATAAATGCTCATGTACTCTGTGACACCCCGATAGTTGGGAACTTCCGCATTGTGTTTTGGGTTTCCATCCTGTTTATGAGAACTTTTATTGCTCAAACTGCTTTAATTCATTTTCTGTTAAAAGTGTTGGAAATATTTTTAAATGTCGGCTTGCCTAGTACCATGATAGGCGCCATCACGACAGGTTAGGATTTTTGGGTCGTGGCATCCGGGAATACGCCCAAGTCCAAAATCACCATCCCGACCTCACGGAACCATCAAAACTATGTTCCGGGGTCGAATTCATCAAAAGTCAAACTTGGTCAACTCTTCCAACTTAAAGCTTAAATCATGAAATTCCTTCTTCCAAATCGATTTCGAATAACCTGAAAATCAAAACCGACGATTCACATAAGTTATAATACATCATATATAGCTACTCAAGCATCATCGTTACAAGCATACTAGGGAGTAGCACAAAGTTAGAGTTATAAGTGATCTTATAAAAGTACATTTAGGTATCATTGTTACAGGTTTTGGTGGGAAACGGTGAATTCGATTAATACTGCTCCGTTTGATCCATTTGCTTGTGAATGTTCACAGATATGCTTAGTATATTGCTAACCATTTCACCATTTAATTACTTATGCTTGCATTAAGTTGGTGTTGTTACTTTATATTTGAGGGTAATCTAGTTCAAAAGCTAGTCTAAATAGGAGTAACTTATTTCCTACATAAAAGGGATCATATACATGCATTTTAAGAAACTGAAGGTTAAATATGTCGAATCAAATATTACAAGGACCAACAATTTACTAATAGTTGAGGTACAAAAATTGTTATTATTCCTATATATAATATTCACTTTTACTGTTCTTAGTATACTTTTTCTCTAATGTTAGTCCTAAATTTATAGGCTTTTCGGATACTTAGAGTGAAATGGTACGTATGTTAGATATCTTTTGCATTTTACTTCCCAAAGAGTTTTCTATGGTATCAAGTCTCGTATATTCCCTTAGGCCTTATCTGCAAATCTTTTTCTGTTCTATACTTAAAAATAAAACAACTCATGATGTTTTACTGTAAGAAATGAAGAACTAGCATTGCTTTTTGTAAGTGTCCCTTATCTAGTTATCTTTGAGAAGTACATAGTCCAAAGTATCAGTCACTTAAACAACCTCTTCATAAGAATGAGATTGGTTCTCGATTAATTAGGAAGATTTATATTGTCAATTGGTGCAATAGCCTTTTGTAGTCTTGAGTATATCAAACATCAGGAATAGTTATTACTCCATCTGTTTAATTTTATGTTATATGATTCGGATGTGAGATAATTGTTTGTGTTAAATTCAAATATAAAATCTTTAAGTTTGTTAAAACAAATATTTATATATCTAAAAACTACATAAAAAACACTATCAGTTAAAATTGTTAACTCAAAATATTCAAAAGTACGATTTGATTAGACCACCCTGAACACTTATTTAGTGCTCGAGGATATGGAGCCGGTGCAGTATTTAGCTGAGATACGAGCAGCTCCAGGACCACCACCACCATGGATTACAGCAGGGGTTCCTATTCTGCGGAACACCCTCAAGTTTGAAGCAAAAGGGTGGCAAACATTTGTATGCAGTCGCATTGACCCTAGCCGGAATGAAAATAATCTTCCAATCCCTCGGGCAGACTTAGTGGCATCTATCATGGCCGGGTACCCAATTAATGTGGGTGCCATCATGTCGGCCAACATGTCTTTGGTTGGCAGGCAGGTCAAAAGCTCCAATCCATATCCCAACACTATCACGGAGTATCTCACGGATACGGGGGTGGAGCCCAAGAGATTTGATACGAAGGTAAGGGCTAAGCAGACCTTCTCTTGGTACTCTCTGAAGGACCCAAGGAACCCGAAAAACAAGGGTAAGTCGACTACTACCGTAGGCCAGTCTGATGATCCATCGGTGGTAGTTGCAGATTCTGCTGCTATGCCTTCTGTAGCTTCCGTGCCTTCCACAGTAGCCGGGCCTTCCACCGAGCCAGCTTCCATGCCCCCACCGCCATCTTCTAGACCATCAACATTAGTATCAGTGCCTTCCTCCACCACATATCCACTCACTGCACTGCGAGTCTCTCAGACATTGGCGAGTCTCAACAACTGGATGTAGACAGCTACTGCAAAGCTGTCTGACATATCCAGTATCGTTGCAGCTCAGTCTTCTACCCCAGCAGCACCACAGGTTCCTCCGTCAGTGGAGGAAACATTTAAAAAGATCTTGGACAAACATAAGACCATCATGGATACATTGGTGGCACTTGGGGGAGCTATTGAGGAGTTGGGTAAACAAGTGAAGAAGATGAGGAAATCACAAACCTCAAGAAAATCTGTGGATAAGTTGAGAAAAGAGGTGATCAAGATAGCAGCAGCTAGTGATCTCTCATTTGACTTATTGATGGAGACAGATCCA
The DNA here is from genome assembly GCA_000715115.1 of Nicotiana otophora. Lineage (NCBI taxonomy): Eukaryota > Viridiplantae > Streptophyta > Magnoliopsida > Solanales > Solanaceae > Nicotiana > Nicotiana otophora. The sequence continues at coordinate 43,290 of AWOL01S0004225.1, forward strand.
TCAGTACCAGCATACCCAGCAGCACCATCAGCACCAGTGGCACCACCTGGCCAGTCTGACGAGCCAGACCTTGCAGTCTATACTACTGAGGAGGTGCTTCAGATGTTCACCAACCCCGTTACTCCCCAAGCAAAGGATGATGAGATCCAGTTGGAGCAGCCTGAGGGTGGTGATGCTGCCACTCACATTGAGACCACATAGGGAGTTCTCTTTACTCTCTTTCCTCCCTTATTTTGATTTTTGTTAAGCATTGAGGACAATTCTTATTCTTATTCTTATTCCGGGGGTGGTTCATTTTAATTTGATATGACATTGGCCTGTAATAACTATACTACTATCTTTATTTTCTTTTTCATTATGTATCTCCCTCTCTATTGATGTATATATTCTCTTTCTCATTCTTGGCTTGTATATTCATTTATCCTCTCTATTAATGTATATATTCTCTTTCTCATTCTCGGCTTGTATATTCGTTTTTGCTTTCAGTAGTTACTTTATAGCTTCTTTATTTTGTTTCTTAGTAGTTTAGATTTTTATTTACTTTAATAGCTTCTTGTTGATTTGGTAGCATCTTTTTATGTTTGAGTGATCAACAAGCCTTTGATTTTTTTAATGCCACGGTTCTTTCCAAATGTGGTATTTTGTGTTAAGCGGGTCGCTCTTCCCAACGATGGATGGCATGACAACCTTCTTAAGGGATTGAGTCTGTTTTTGATGATTAGGTAAAAATAGTAGTAATAATGAATAAAAGGGTCAAGTATGCTTCACTTGGTACCAACACACTTAACTACATGCTTATAGTTGAAAATAAGTTCTTGGAAAGAAATGGCTCTAGTTAGTGACCTTCTGACTCTTGTGTTGACTTAGGCAATCATCAAATGGTTTAGTTGAACCATTAGCGATTTTCAAACTTGAATACGGTTGTTGTGGGCACTCGCCTCTATCCTCTTTAACAATCCAGCTGTGTGAGAGGTGAGGTATTTTGTTACAAGTCCAAGTACCCATGCGGATGGTCTAGAACTTGCCCCGAATGTATTTCTAGGCGAAATTCTAAGTTTTGCTTGGCTTGAGAAGTGATTGTAGGCTCTCCTTGACCCATTTTGAAAATTTTCATGGCCCACCAATGATGTTATCCCTAGTAAATCCTTTTGAGCCTAAAGCCTTTCTCATTTGATAATCTTGTTACAAGCCTTTACCCATTTTATAGTGAACCTCTCTTGGCACCCGAGCTTTCCTTAACACTTATGATAAGCAATTGGCGAAAACATAAGTTTGGGGGAGAAACGAGGAGTTTGAAAGTGGTATCAAGGTACAAAAAAGAGAAAATAAATAAAGAAAAGGAAAGGCAAAGAAAAATAAAGAAAGAACAAAAGAAAAACATAAAAATAAAGTGAATAAATTGAAGAGTTGAAGGGATTCAAATAAAAGCAAAAGTGCAAAGCATGGAGAAAACAAAGAAGGAGAAAAATGAACATCATGACCAGGAAAGAGTGATGTTCTCTCTAGTTCCCCTAAGGAAAAAGAAAGTGACTCAAAGAGTCGGCAAAGCATGAGCCTAAAAGAGAAAATGGAGTGCTTAAGGAAAGATGAACCTGATCTATTCCAACATTTCCTACCTTAGTCCAAAAGTTTTCATTACATGCCGAAAAAGCCCTATGTGATTTCAAGCCGAGTGAGCTTATATTAGTGGTGATTTAGATGAGGGACAAGCATATGGTACTTAGAGTCGCACTTGTGACATTCTTTTGAGAGTGATGAGCGAACTTTTCACAAATCATTGAATTGAGTGCTACATTCTTAAGTGAGATGAGCTAACAGAGAGTATAGGAGGAGGAGCATGGGATCCACAGTGACCTACATAAAAGTGCAAACTTTCTTGATGAGTAAAGTCAACTCTTGATGCTCAAGTGTCACATTAGAGCTATTTGTGCTTTAACTTTCAAAACATTACCTTGTTGATGATTCATGAGTGTGTGGGTAATTGTTGGTCCCAATTGATGTGTGTTTGATTCACCTTAGCTTAGCTGGAACAACTCTTTTCTTGTGGAGGTGGGAATTACCTTATTTGCTTGAGGACAAGCAAAAGCTTAAGTATGGAGGAGTTGATAAGTGGGGATTTTAACTACTTATTTGCGCCTTTTGACTTTCATTTTAGTTCAAAAATGCTTAAATGTATTCCCGAATACTGATGAAATATGCTTACTTGCAAGAGTATTGGAAATAGAGCCAAGGTGATGAAATTCAACTCAAGAAGGAGTGATTTTGAACAAGGACAAAAATCAAGCAAAAAGGCTAAAGTGCGGACCGCAGAATTCTGTATGCGACCGCAGAACAAGAAGAAAATTTGACAGTGCTGCAATGCAAAGTGCGGACCACACAATAATTGTGCGGCTGCAGAAGTCAAGGTTCACAGAGTTGAGATTTCAAGACAATCAATATCTGTGGACCGCACTATAATTGAGAGGCCACAAAAATCAAATGTGCGGCCGCACCCAGAATTGTACGGCCCGCAGAACTCAAGATATGCGGCCGCACTCAGAATTGTGCGGTCCGCAGAATTCAAGAAGTACGACCGCAGTTCAGAATTGTGCAGCCGCAGAAACACTCTTGTCAAGAGTTGCAGTAAAGTCGGGACCGCACACAAAATTGTGCGGCCGCAGATCCTCCGAAAGGGCAATTTTATCCGAAAATTTCAGCTTTGTATAAATAGACGACTTTCACGAAATTAGGGCAAGTTTTGAATATTGAAAGTACTGTAGCCATTTTTCCTTACTTCTTTAGGCAACCTTAGCTCATATTGGTGATTTAACATTGGATTTTCATCTTTTAATCTTGCAATATGAATTTTAGCATCTTTTCTTCTTTATTTTCTTCTTTACCCAATATGAGTATCTAAATTTTTAGCTAGGATTGTGGCCCAACCCTAGTGTGGGTGCCTAATGTGTGTTTGATTTAGGGCTTGTTTATGGTTGGGTGTGTAATATTTAGCCTAGTTCTTGCTATAATTGTAGAATTAATTATTGCAAATATTGATTCAAGCATATTTGACTTAGTCTCTACTTGAGAAAGAGAGACTTACTCTAGGAAACCTTGGCTAACAAGAAATTGGGATGAATTCAAGAAATTGATAGTTTCAGTTAAAGGGTTGAATCTAGAGATAGTAAAACCCGACTTGAGCATCTATCAACTGTTTTGTGCATTACCCATTTGGACTTGAGAAAGCCAAATTGGACAAAACCACTTTATTACCGAGAGGTATTGAGTGGGTAATTATGTGTTGATTGCTATAATACACCCCGACCAACAAAACCTACTCTAAATCCCACAACTCGTTAGGCAAACACCTAGGTGGAAGTTACAGCCCTAGGTCTTTTACATACTTGAAAAACAACACCAAAAATATTATTCTCTAGCTTTACATTTGAGAATTGCAAACCTTAGCGTTATTTTAAAAGTAGAATCAAAACACAGTTTGTGGAAGTGCAATCTAGATACTTCACGTACTTATTCCGAATATATACCTAATCCCATCTACGCTCCTTGTGAATTCGATCCCGACTCCTTGTTGGGTATTATTATTGCAATCGACCACTTCAAACCCCGAATAGAGGTGTGATTTGGGCGAGATTATTGGGGTAGTCGGTTCGGGTCCTGAGAGATTTAAGAATGAAATGAGACACTTAGTCTCAAGGTTAAAAGCTTAAGTTGAAATAATTGACTGGATGTTTATCTATGAGCAAACGACTCCAGAATGGAGTTTCGATGGTTCCTCTAGCTCCGTTGGGTGATTTTGGACTGAAGCGCGTATCTGAATTGTGATTTGGAGGTCCGTAGTGGAATTAGGCTTAAAATAGTAAAAGTTGAAATTTTTGGAATGTTTGACCGGTTGTGGACCTCTTGATATCGGAGTCGGATTTCGATTCCGGAAGTTGGAATAGGTCTGTAATGTCAAATGTGACTTGTGTAAAAATTTTGGGGTCAATCGGACGTGTTTTGATAGGTTTCGGCGTCGTTTGTAGAAGTTGAATTTCCTTAGTTTCAATAGGCTTGAATTGGGATGTGATTCCTATTTTTGAAGTTGTTTGATGTGATTTGAGGGCTCGACTAAGTTCGTATGAGATCTTAGGACTTGTTGGTATGTTTGGTTGAGGTTTCGGGGGCCTCGGGTTGATTCTGGATGATTAACAGATCAAAAGTTGAAGTTGAGTGATGGCTGAAGATGGACCTTTGCTGCTGTAACCGCACTTGCGGTGCTTTGATCGCAGGTGTGGGCTGGCTTGTGCAGGTGCGAGATTGGAGAGGAGTGTGCTCCGCACCTGCGGGAAGCGGAAGGCGCGGAGGTGCAATAGGGAGTTCTGCATCTGCATGACCGCAAATGCGGCAGGAGGACCACAGAAGTGGAAGTGGGAAGATGAGCTGGGACCGCAAAAGCGAGTCCGCAGAAGCGGAGTGAGGGACCGCAGGAGCAGAATGAGCCGCAGATGCGTGTGTGATGTCACTTCTGCAACGCTGCAGAAGCGGTTAAGTGTCCGCAGAAGCAGAAAGCCTAGGCAGATTATTAAAACAAGGGTTTGCAATTTTGGCTTTATTTCAAACATTTCAAGTACGGTTTGGGTGATTCTTTAGAGGATTTTTGTGGGGTTTCTTGAGGTAAGTTCCCTGTGTTCATTTTTTATCAATAATCTTTCTTACCCATTGACTTTCCTACCTAGTTGGTATGTATTTAAGGTGTAAATTTGGGAGTTTGAGGCTAGGGATTTGGAGAGTTTGATTTGGGGATTTGGGTGACGCGCGTGTGGGCGTGCACCGTATGAATTGAGACTTGGTCAAATTTCTTGGAACTGTATAGTTGAATAATCGGTTGTTATACGTACATTCTCCATGTATTAGAGAAATTGAACCACAAATCATGTTAGAAATCATGTTTCGACTATGTGTTGGCATTGTAGGGACCCATAGAGATCGTGTACATGTTGAATTATTTGCTAAATTATTATTTTGTACTAAGTCACAGTTTTACTTGTATATTATATCTCAGTCTCTATTGTTCCTTGTTGATAGATTATATCATTTCTGTTGGGGCTGATTTTCATGATTACTGAGAGCCCGAGAGACTGGAGAGATTGATAATTGAGTGAGGCCGAAGGCCTGATTGTGAGATATTTATACTATAGCACGTGAGTTGTCCGTGCGGATCCAGATATTATACTACATCATGTATGTTGTTCGTACAACATGTGAGTTGTCTGTGCGAATTATAGCGCTTGGTTTGAAGGACCCCCTCCGGAGTCTGTACACACTCCCAGTGAGCTCACGTGTCTACTAAGTGCGACTGCCGAGTGCTGAGTGAATGGGAGGGCTAAGTGACTGTGGCCCTGAGAGGATGCAATTGATTTCATTATTGTTGCACTTAGCTTCCATGTATCACTGTCTTGAAATTTCTGAAAGATATTACACTTTGTTTTACTTAAACTTGTCACGAAGTAACTGTTTTGACCTAATTTGTCGAACTTGATAGCATGCCTACCTTCATATGTTAAAATCACTGTAATTGAACTATAACCGTGAATCTCGTCACTACTTTTAGTTCTATATTTAGTCTTGTTACTTACTGAGTTGGTTGTACTCACGCTATACCCTGCACCTTGTATGCAGATCCAGGTGCTTCCGGTCACGGCGATTACTGAGTTGTGGAGTTTGGATTTTCGGAGACTATCGAGGTAGCTGCTTGGCGTTTCGCAGACCTTGTCTCTCCTTCCCTATCTTTCCACTCATTGTATTTAGTTTCAGACTATCATAGACAGTATTTCCCAGACTTGTGATGTATAAATGCTCATGTACTCTGTGACACCCCGATAGTTGGGAACTTCCGCATTGTGTTTTGGGTTTCCATCCTATTTATGAGAACTTTTATTGCTCAAACTGCTTTAATTCATTTTATGTTAAAAGTGTTGGAAATATTATTAATATCGGCTTGCCTAGTACCATGATAGGCGCCATCACGACAGGTTAGGATTTTTGGGTCGTGACATCCGGGAATACGCCCAAGTCCAAAATCACTATCCCGACCTCACGGAACCATCAAAACTCTGTTCCGGGGTCGAATTCATCAAAAGTCAAACTTGATCAACTCTTCCAACTTAAAGCTTAAATCATGAAATTCCTTCTTCCAAATCGATTTCGAATAACCTGAAAACCAAAACCGACGATTCACATAAGTTATAATACATCATACATAGCTACTCATGCCTGATCGTTACAAGCATACTAGGGAGTAGCACAAAGTTAGAGTTATAAGTGATCTTATAAAAGTACATTTAGGTATCATTGTTACAGGTTTTGGTGGGAAACGGTGAATTCGATTAATACTGCTCCGTTTGATCCATTTGCTTGTGAATGTTCACAAATATGCTTAGTATATTACTAACCATTTCACCATTTAATTACTTATGCTTGCATTAAGTTGGTGTTGTTACTTTATATTTGAGGGTAATCTAGTTCAAAAGCTAGTCTAAATAGGAGTAACTTATTTCCTACATAAAAGGGATCATATACATGCATTTTAAGAAACTGAAGGTTAAATATGTCGAATCAAATATTACAAGGACCAACAATTTACTAATAGTTGAGGTACAAAAATTGTTATTATTCCTAAATATAATATTCACTTTTACTGTTCTTAGTATACTTTTTCTCTAATGTTAGTCCTAAATTTATAGGCTTTTCGGATACTTAGAGTGAAATGGTACGTATGTTAGATATCTTTTGCATTTTACTTCCCAAAGAGTTTTCTATGGTATCAAGTCTCGTATATTCCCTTAGGCCTTATCTGCAAATCTTTTTCTGTTCTATACTTAAAAATAAAACAACTCATGATGTTTTACTGTAAGAAATGAAGAACTAGCATTGCTTTTTGTAAGTGTCCCTTATCTAGTTATCTTTGAGAAGTACATAGTCCAAAGTATCAGTCACTTAAACAACCTCTTCATAAGAATGAGATTGATTCTCGATTAATTAGGAAGATTTATATTGTNTCCAAAGTATCAGTCACTTAAACAACCTCTTCATAAGAATGAGATTGATTCTCGATTAATTAGGAAGATTAATATTGTTAATTGGTGCAATAACCTTTTGTAGTCTTGAGTATATCAAACATCAGGAATAGTTATTACTCCATCTCTTTCATTTTATGTTATATGATTCGGATGTGAGATAATTATTTGTGTAAAATTCAAATATAAAATCTTTAAGTTTTTTAAAACAAAAATTTATATATCTAAAAACTACATAAAAAACACTATCAGTTAGAATTGTTAACTCAAAATATTCAAAAAAATAATAATCAAATAAAAAAATTTTACACTCCAAATAGTAATTGTGTCACATATAACAGTAATAGAGGGAGTATTTTTTTATTTTGTCATTCGAAGGTCTTAATTATGATCCAATACCATTCAAATGCTTCAATTTCAAAGTAGTAAACTTACACAAATAAAGTATACAAAAACAAATTAGTACTACTTTGTATACATAAACAAGAGTACAAAGATCGATCACCATCATAGCAGTAAGGTAGAAATGATGAATTCAACAAACATGACATTTATTATTTTCTGCAGGAAAAAAAGGAGCTGGTTGGTTTTGAATCCTATTAGATTAGTACGTAGCTACATTATTTTGGTGGTTCTGCAAATTTGACCTGGAAAGCTGCTAGAACTGTATCAGCTACTTGTAAAAAAATGAGAAAAATTGCTGCAATAAATGCAACAACAGTCCATGGGCTATCAAAATGAGTGTTTTTCCACTCAGCAACCCATACTTTTCCTTTGTTATTGTAATGATTCTCAATTTTGTGTTTCACATCAATAAAGGCATGAGGATTTGGCACCAAATCTGTTGCTATCTCATTGAAGAGATTTGCTACTTCTTGATCACTTCCAAGAAAGTTTAGTAGTATACCTTTTGATCTCAGCTCCTTCACATCTTCAGCATGATCAATTAGTGAATCCATCAGGCAAAGATAAGATGTAACTCCAAAGTCATCTGGTGTATCGGGGCATGCCTCGTATGCAACTAAGTTTAATAGCTCCGACTTGGTTGAATCATCAATGGTTATAGGTGGAAGTGTTAAAAGAGCTGAGAAACGGAATGTATTGAACTTAATATCTGAAAGACAACGTCTCTTTCCACACTCGAAATGGATTCCTGCTCTGCTCAGCTCCCTAGCTGAACGATACGAGCACCACTCACCCCTTAGATAGCATCCACCTTCTGAGAAAGCATTCGGGTCTATGAGTTGTGCTCTTAATATCTCGAGGAGATGAGCAGGAATCTGATTTTTTGAGGTTTCTTCTTGGGTAAGGGAAGGCTTTTCTCCTTCAGAAATCTTGCCAAAGAAATCAAGAAATAAATACTTGATATTTTGAATTAATCCATGGCTTTGAAGAGGCTTTGCATGTGCACTCGAGATGAACGTTTTAATCATCTCCATTCCTTCATCTTTCTTGAACCTACAGCTCATTAACACATGCAGGACTTCAAAAGGTAACTGATTTTCAAGTAAGAAAAGATCACGACGAATGAAAGCTATATCATGGCTCTTCATCTGCAGCTGCTTATAGTTTCTTGTGACAAGGCAGTGAATATATTGGAGAATGAAACAGCCATCCAAGAACATCATCTTTGCAAATTCCTCGTCGTTGTAATCTTTAATTGAGTCCTTAGCATAGCAGTCCCTAGCACTGGGCACAATGTCCTTGACCCTTGTGTAAAGCACATCAATAGATGCTGATTTTGTTTTGCTACTTTCTTTAGCAAACTGATTTGCCAGTAATACCTTGTACTTTTCCATAGGTTGAAGCTTGGATTTTTCGTGGTGAAATGGACCGATTGCGACCACAAGAGGCTCATAGCACCTTCTGTTTGCTTCATTCTCGCGATGCATTTTGGGGACCATCTGTATCTTTGGCTTCTCAGATGAGCCAATGGCAGAGGAATTCTCCACAGAACATAGCCATTTTCTCTCATTTTCACTGATTTCATGAGAAGTTGAGTTTGATTCTTGATGGAATGTAATGCTCCATTCTTCTGGATTAATATCATCAAACTTTTCATTACCGACGTTCCAACCTTCTTCTCTAGTAACCTTAGTTCCTTTAGCAGATTGTTTATCCATCTTCTCTTTATAAATTGTAAAATTGTTGAGCACTAACATATGCATTTAAACTTAGTTATAGGGCTAGTGAAAGAATAAAGGCTTTCTTTTACTTTAGGATAGGTGATTTCTCTTCATTGTCAAGTCAGGTATTTGCACATGCTTTTTCTTTACAAATAGTCAGGAAAACAAAATGAGAGAAAAAGAGCAAGAATTTTCCATCTTTGATCATTCCAAACAGCAAGCTTCCAGCTCTCACTTTAATTCCTGGCACTTTAAAATATTCTTAGGCCATAGACTGTGCAACTTGGTCTTTTTTGAGGAACACATTTTCCTTGGTATGATACTACTTACTTAATTGCACTCTCATACAGTAAAAGAATCTATTTATATATGTCCTTCAACAACTTCGTCTCACCCACACTGTGCAGTTAACCATAAATTCTGACAAGGAAATTAAAAAAAACTACACTAAAAGTTTTCTTTATGTATATACATAAAAAAATTATCTATATACATATATAGGCAATTTTTCGACAAAGGGAATTTAATTAAACTTGTTTCACCGTACATAGCTCCGCCACTGTTCCCACATTGTCAATATTTTCTCCGTCACTTCATTAACCTCATCAGCTCTCTCAATTCCAACCAGATTCACAACTTAAAAATAGTGTTTTAAAAAGTGGGGCGCAAGGCGAGACGTTTTACATATGTCTCAACGAATTTTTAATATTTTATAAAATAATATAATTACAGTAAATATTTTTAAATAGGTAAAATTGCATAAAATTGAAGAAAGATATAAATAATTAAAAGATATTTATAGATGTGTTTCATCCCCACAAAAAACTAGTCAAAATAATTCATTATATGCTGTTTACAAGCACAAATAATTTGAGTGGAAAAGAATTAAGTTTTCTACACGGAGGAACTAAAAGGATAACCTATAATTTGAACTTTGAACTTATTGCTATAGAGAAGAATTGGGTGTTCTTTGTATTTAGGAAAAAAAATTGACTTTTCGTTCTTTTGGGAGATGGTAGGAGACTAGCGGATAAGATAAAGAGTTGTGAGAGACCATAAATTGGGCTTTTAGCAATAAGAAAAAGGCCTTGAGTTTTAAATTTAATGTTTTAGTTCATTTTAAAACTTTTAAGTAATAACACGCTGACTTTTGAGAATTTAGGTATTATATAAAAGAATTTCTAGACAATAAATTGTGACGAGAAAATAAAATCAAGACCGAAAAATATCGCAACAATTGTCGTATTTTATTTCAAATGATATGAGTATACAATCTCTATGAATCCTTTGATTCTTCTTTCCAACAGTAAATAAATTTAAGGGCCTTTGAGTTTGATCTTAAATATGTAGTTGTCGCCACGAACGATGATCTTGTTCTTGAACTTTAGCTTGATTGCTTGAACTTGACCTTGATTTATTCTTCGTTCTTGAGCTTGAACTTGATTTGTTCTTCGTTCTTGAGCTTGAACTTGATTTCTTGAACTTGAACTTGAAGCTTCAAATTTGTGAAGGAATTTGCAGCGTTTGATCCGCGAGCTGTTTCTTGCTTCTTGTTATCACTTCTGGGTCTTTTTTGGGTTATGAAGACCCCTATTTATAGTTGTGGAAGAGAGGCGTTGTGATAAGAACAAACTCTTTCCGACCAATCAAAATAAAGTGTGACATAGCCGCATTTGATTGGCCAGAACATGTCACTTGCACACGTGGCGCGATTTCATTAGCCTTTTATTGTAACTTGGCATGCCTTGTCATTTTGACACATGGCATGGTCCTATTGCCTCTTCCATTTGACGTGGCGTGCCACGTCATTTGACACGTGGCACCCAACTGGGCCTCTAGGAAGATGACATCTTGGGCTTAACGAAGTGGGCTCATCACTTTAGCCCAATTAAATGGACTAGGCCAATGGATTAAGGCTTATTTATTTAATCCATATATATTGGGGTTATAATTAATACTGGATTATTTTAGTCCAATAAATTTATTTGAACTGGTATATCTTGAATTTTAAAATATAGTCCCAATTATTTTATGGATTTAATTCCAATAAAATTTATATGCTTACAAATGCCCCCTACTTCAAGACTCGTCAAGATGTTTAAACTTTTGAAGACTAGGCTTGAAGTATTTAGGTAACAAATATCTTTATTTATTTTATCCATTTTTGCAAACATCCAATCTATCTTCACGTAAAACGATTAATTGAAAAGAATCCAAACTATAACTTTGAGATTCTAATTGAAATACACATGAGATATTACTGAAAGAATCAAAAATATGATTTACTTCTTGCCTTCCTAATTAGATGGACTTCTGAGACTTTGCCCCTTACTACTTTTGGCCTTATACGATTTTGTCAAAATCCGCAAGTGTCCAAGAGATTTGATACGAATGTAAGGGCTAAGCATCCCTTCTCCTGGTACTCTCTGAAGGATCCAAGGAACCCGAAAAACAAGGGTAAGTCGATTACTACCGTAGACCAGTCTGATGAGCCATTGGTGGTAGTTGCAGATTCTGCTGCTATGCCTTCTGCGGCTTCCGTTCCTTCCATAACAGCCGGGCCTTCCACCGAGCCAGCTGTCATGCCCCCACCTCCACCTTCTAGACCATCAACAACAGTATCAATGCCTTCCTCCTCCATATATCCACTCACTGCGCTGCGAGTCTCCCAGACATTGGCGAGTCTCAACAACTGGATGCAGACAACTACTGCAAAGCTGTCTGACATATCCAGTACCGTTGCAGCTCAGTCTTCTACCCCAGCAGCACCACAGGTTCCTCCGTCAGTAGAGGAAATATTTAAAAATATCTTGGACAATCAGAAGACCATCATGGATACATTGGTGGCACATGGAGGAGCTATTGAGGAGTTGGGTAAACAGGTGAAGAAGATAAGGAAATCACAGACCTCAAGAAAATCAGTGGACAAGTTAAGAAAAGAGGTGACCAAGATAGCAGCAGCTGGTGATCTTCCATTTGACTTATTGATTGAGACAGATACATCAGTACCAGCAGACCCAACAGTACCATCAGCACCAGTGGCACTAGCTGGCCAATCTGACGAGCCAAACCTTGCTGCCCATACTGCTGAGGAGGTGCTTCAGATGTTCACCAACCCCGTTATTCCCCGAGCAGAGGATGATGAGATCCAGTTGGAGGATCCTGAAGGTGGTGATGTTGCCACGCACACTGAGACCACATAGAGAGTTCTCTCCTTATTTTGATTTTTGTTAAGCATTGAGGACAATGCTTATTCTTATTCAAGGGGTGGTCCATTTTGATTTGATATGACATTGACATGTAATAACTATACTACTATCTTTATTTTATTTTTCATTATGTATATATTGCTCCCTCTCTATTGATGTATATATTCTCTTTCTCAATCTCGGCTTGTATATTCATTTTTCCTCTCTATTAGTGTATATATTCTCTTTCTCATTCTCGGCTTGTATATTTATTTTTGCTTTCAGTAGTTACTTCAGAGCTTCTTTATTTTGTTTCTTAGTAGTTTAGCTTTTTATTTACTTTAATAGCTTTTTATTGATTTAGTAGCTTCTTTTTATGTTTAAGTGATCAATAAGCCTTTGATTTTCTTAATATCACGGTTCTTTCCAAAGGTGATTTTTGTATTAACCGGGTGGCTCTTCCCAACGATGGATGTCGTGACAACCTTCTTAAGGGATTGAGTCCGTTTTTTTATGATTAGGTAAAAATAGTAGTAATAATGAATAAAAGTGTCAAGTATGCTTCACTTGGTACCAACACACTTAACTACACACTTATGGTTGAAAATAAGTTCTTGGAAAGAAATGGCTCTAATTAGTGACCTTATGACTCTTATGTTGACTTAGGCAATCATCGAGTAGTTTAGTTGAACCATTAGTGATTTTTAAACTTGAATACGGTTGTTGTGGGTCCTCGCCTCTATCCTCTTTAATAATCCAGCTGTGTGAGAGATGAGATGTTTTGTTACAAGTCCAAGTACCCGTGCGGATGGTCTAGAACTTGCTTCGAATGTGTTTCTAGGCGAAATTCTAAGTTTTGCTTGCCTTGAGAAGTGATTGTAGGATCTCCTTGACCCATTTTGAAATTTTTCATGGCCCACCAATGATGTTATCCCTAGTCAACCCTTTTGAGCCTAAATTCTTTTTTATTTTATAACCTTGTTACAAGCCCTTATCCATTTTATAGTAAACCTCTCTTGGCACCCGAGCTTTCCTTAATACTCATGAGAAGCAATTGGCGAAAACATAAGTTTGGGGGAGATACGAGGAGTTTGAAAGTGGTATCAAGGTACAAAAAAGAGAAAAGAAATGAAAAAAGGAAGGGCAAAGAAAAAGAAAAAAAGAACAAAATAAAAACACAAAAAGAAAGTGAATAAATTGAAGAGTTGAAGGGATTCAAAGAAAAGCAAAAGTGCAAAGCTTGGAGAAAACAAAGAAGGAGAAAAATGAACATCATGACCAAAAAAGAGTGATGTCAAGTCTCTATAGTTCCCCTAAGAAAAAATAATGACTCAAAGAGTCGGCAAAGTATGAACCAAAAAGAGAAAATGGAGTGCTTAAGGAAAGATGAACCCGATCTATTCCAATATTTTCTACCTTAGTCCAAAAGTCTTCATTACATGCCGAAAACGCCCTACGCGATTTCAAGCCTAGTGAGCTTGCATTAGTGGTGATTTACATGAGGGGCAAGCATATGGTACTTAGAGTCGTACTTGTGATATTCTTTTGAGAGTGATGAGCGAACTTTTCACAAATCATTGAATTGAGTGCTACATTCTTAAGTGAGATGAGCTAACAGGGAGTATAGAAGGAGGAGTTTGGGATCCACAGTGACCTACATGAAAGTGCGAACTTTCTTGATGTGTAAAGTCAACTCTTGATGCTCAAGTATCACATTAGAGCTATTTGTGCTTTAACCTTCAAAACATTGCCTTGTTGATGATTCATGAGTGTGTGGGTAATTATTGGTCTCAATTGATGTGTGTTTGATTCACCTTAGCTTAGCTGGAATAGCTCTTTTCTTGTGGATGTGGGAATTACCTTATTTGCTTGAGGACAAGCAAAAGCTTAAGTTTGGAGGAGTAGATAAGTGGAGATTTTGACTACTTATTTGCGCCTTTTGACTTTTGTTTTAGTTCAAAAATGCTTAAAGGTGTTCCCGAAGACTGATGAAATATGCTTACTTGCAGGAGTATTGAAAAATGAGCCAAGGAGATGAAATTCAACTCAAGAAAGAGTGATTTTGAACAAGGACAAAAATCAAGCAAAAAGGCTAAAGTGCGGATCGCAGAATTCTGTCTGCAGCCGCAGAACAAGAAGAAAATTTGACAGTGCTGCAAAGCAAAGTACGGACCGCCCAATAATTGTGCGGCCGCAGAAGTCAAGGTTCAGAGAGTTGGGATTTCAAGACAATCAAGATCTGCAGACCGCACTATAATTGAGCGGCTGTAGGAATCAAATATGCGGTCGCACCCAGAATTGTGTGGCCCGCAGAACTCAAGATGTGCGGCCGCACTCAGAATTGTGTGTCCCGCAGAACTCAAGAAGTGTGACCGCAGTTCAGAATTGTGGGCCGCAAAAACACTCCTGTCAAGAGTTGCAGCAAAGTGCGGACCGCACACAGAATTGTGCGGCCGCAGAACCTCCGAAAGGGTAATTTTGTTCAGAAATTTTAGCTTTGTATAAATAGACTACTTTCACGAAATTAGGGCAAGTTTTGAATATTGAAAGTACTGTAGCTGCTTTTCCTTACTTCGTTAGGCAACTTTAGCTCATATTGGTGATTTAACATTGAATTTTCATCTTTTAATCTTGCAATATGAATTTTAGCATCTTTTCTTCTTTATTTTCTTCTTTACCCAATATGAGTAGATAAATTTCTAGCTAGGGTTGTGGCCCAACCCTAGTGTAGGTGCCTAATGTGTGTTTGATTTAGGGCTTATTTATGGTTGGGTGTATAATAGTTAGCCTAGTTCTTGCTATAATTGTAGAATTAATGATTGCAAACACTGATTCAAGCCTATTTGACTTAGTCTCTACTTGAGAAAAAAAGACTTAGTCTAGAAAAAACTGGCTAACAAGAAATTGGGATGAACTCAAGAAATTGATAATCCTAGTTAAAGGGTTGAATCTAGAGATAGTAAAACCCGACTTGAGCATCTATCAACTGTTTTGTGCACCACACATTTAGACTTGAGAAAATCAAATTGGTCAAAACCATTTTATTACCGAGAGGTATTGAGTGGGTGATTGTGTGTTGACTGCTATAATACACCCCGACTAACAAAACCCGCTCTAAACGCCATAACTCGTTAGGCAAACACCTAGGTGGAAGTCAAAGCCCTAGGACTTTTACATACTTGAAAAACAACACCAAAAATATTTTTTTCTAGCTTTACATATGAGAATTGCAAACCTTAGCGTTAGTTTAGACGTAGAATCAAAACACAGTTTGTGGAAGTGTAATCTAGATACTTCACGTGCTTATTCTGAATATATACCTAATCTCATCTACGCTCCTTGTGAATTTGATCCCGACTCCTTGATGGGTATTATTATTGCAATCTACCACTTCAAACCCCGAATAGAGGTGTGATTTGGGTGAGATTACTGGGGTAGTCAGTTCAGGTTCGAAGAGATTTCAGAATGAAATGAGATACTTAGTCTCAAGGTTAAAATCTTAAGTTGAAATAATTGACCGGATATTTATCTATGAGTAGACGACTCCAGAATAGAGTT
Source organism: Nicotiana otophora (assembly GCA_000715115.1). Taxonomy (NCBI): domain Eukaryota; kingdom Viridiplantae; phylum Streptophyta; class Magnoliopsida; order Solanales; family Solanaceae; genus Nicotiana; species Nicotiana otophora. The sequence continues at coordinate 59,214 of AWOL01S0004225.1, forward strand.
TCGATAGTTCCTCTAGATCAGTTGGGTGATTTTGGACTTAAGAGCGCATCTGAATTGTGATTTGGAGGTCCGTAGTAGAATTAGGCTTGAAATGGTAAAAGTTGAAATTTTTGGAATGTTTGACCAGTAGTGGACCTCTTGATATCAAGGTCGGATTCCGATTCCGGAAGCTAGAATAGGTCCATAATGTCAAATGTGGCTTGTGTGAAAAATTTGGGGTCAATCGGACGCGTTTTGATAGGTTTCGGGCGTTGTTTGTAGAAGTTGAATTTCCATAGTTTCAATAGGCTTGAATTGAGATGTGATTCGTGTTTTTGAAGTTGTTTGATGTGATTTGAGGGCTCGACTAAGTTCGTATGAGGTCTTAGGACTTATTGATATATTTGGTTGAGGTCCCGGGGGCCTCGGGTTGATTCCGGATAATTAACAGATCAAAAGTTAAAGTTGAGTGATGGCTAAAGATGGACCTTTGCTGGTGTAACCACACCTGCAGAGCGTTGATCGCAGGTGTGGGTTGGCTTGTGTAGGTGCGAGATTGGAGGGGAGTGTGTAGGTAGTCGCAGGTGCGAGGAGAAATGGAAGGCGCGCAGGACCGTAGAAGCGGAAGTAGGCAGATGAGTTGGGACCGCAAAAGCGAGTCTGTAGAAGCGGAGTGAGGGACCGCAGGAGCGGAATGAGCCACATATGCGTGTGTGATGTCGCTTCTGCAACGCTGCAGAAGCGGAAGCCTAGGCAGATTATTAAAACAAGGGTTCGCGATTTGGGCTTTATTTTAAACATTTCAAGCACGGTTTGGGTAATTCTTTAGAGGATTTTTGTGGGGTTTCTTGAGGTAAGTTCCATGTGTTCATTTTTTATCAATAATCTTTCTTCCCCATTGATTTTCCTACCTAGTTGGTGTGTATTTAAGGTGTAAATTGGGAGTTTGAGACTAGGGATTTGGAGAGTTTGATTTGGGGATTTTGGTAATGATTTGGTGTCGGATTTTGATAAAGTTGGTATGGTTGGACTCGTGGTTGAATGGGATTCCGGGTTTTGTGACTTTTATCAAATTTCGAGAATTGGGCCCGGGGACCGGCTTTTGAGTCGATTTTGACTTTTGATTAATAACTTAGTATTTTTCTTCTGGAATTAATTCGTTTAGCCCGTATTGATTATATCGAATTGTTTACGGCTAGATTCGAGGCATTCAGAGGCCGTTTCGCGAGGCAAGGGTATATTGGAGTAGATATTTGCTCGGATTGAGGTAAGTAACAGCTCTAAATTTAGATATGAGGGTACGAATCCCCGGGTTACGTGTCATGTATTTGATTTTGAGGTAACGCACATGCTAGGTAACGGGCATGTGGGCGTGCACTATAGTGGGACTTGGTCAGATTTCATGGATTTGTGTAGTTGAATAATCTATTGTTATGCGTACATTCTCCATGTATTAAAGAAATTGAACCACAAATTATGTTAGAAATCATGTTTCGACTATGAGTTGGGACTGTAGGGACCCATAGAGATCGTGTGCATGTTAAATTATTTGCTAAATTATTGTTTTGTACTCAGTCAAAGTTTTACTTGTATATTATATCTCAATCTCTATTATTCCTTGTTGATAGATTATATCATTTCTGTTGGGGCTGAATTTCATGATTACTGAGAGCCTGAGAGACTGGAGAGATTGATGACTGGGTGAGGCCGAGGGCCTGATTGTGAGATATTGATACTATAGCACGTAAGTTGTCCATGCGGATCCAGATATTATACTATAGCATGTGAGTTGTCTGTACAACACGTGAGTTATCCGTGCGGATTATAGCGTTTGGGCTGAAGGACTCCCTCCGAAGTCTGTACACATTCCGAGTGAGCGCACGTGTCTACTGAGTGCGACTGCCGAGTGCTGAGTGAATGGAAAGGTTGAGTGACTGTGGCCCTGAGAGGATGCAATTGATTTCATTATTGTTGCACTTAGCTGCCATGTATCACTGTCTTGAAATTTCTTAAAGATATTACACTCTGTTTCACTTAAACTTGTCACGAAGTAACTATTTTGACCAAATTTGTCGAACTTGAAAGCATGCCTACCTTCCTATGTTGAAATCACTGTAATTGAACTATAACTGTGAAGCTCGTCACTACTTTCAGTTCTTTATTTAGTCTTTTTACTTACTGAGTTGGTTGTACTCAAACTACACTCTGCACCTTGTGTGCAGATCCAGGTGCTTCTGGTCACGGCAATTACTGAGTTGTGGAGTTTGTATTTTCGGAGACTATCGAGGCAGTTGCTTGGCGTTTCGCAGACCTTGTCTCTCCTTCCCTATCTTTCCACTCATTGTATTTAATTTCAGACTATCACAGACAGTATTTTCCAGACTTGTGATATATAAATGCTCATCTACTCTGTGACACCCTGATAGTTGGGAACTTCCGCATTGTGTTTTGGGTTTCTATCCTGTTTATGAGAACTTTTATTGCTCAAACTGTTTTAATACATTTTCTGTTAAAAGTGTTGGAAATATTTTTAAATGTCGGCTTGCCTAGTACCATGATAGGCGCCATCACGGCAGGTTAGGATTTTTGGGTCGTGACATCCGGGCATACGCCCAAGTCGATAATCACCATCCCGACCTAACGGAACCATCAAAACTCTATTCCGGGGTCGAATTTACCAAAAGTCAAATTTGGTCAACTCTTCCAACTTAAAGCTTAAATCATGAAATTCCTTCTTCCAAACCGACGATTCACATAAGTTATAATACATCATACATAGTTACTCATGCCCTCAAACTACCGAGTGAAATGCAAATGCTCTAAACGATCAGGTCATTACAAGCATATTAGGGAGTAGCACAAAGTTAGAGTTATAAGTGATCTTATAAAAGTACATTGAGGTATCATTGTTACAGGTTTTGGTGGGAAGCGGTGAATTCGATTAATACTGTTCCGTTTGATCCATTTGCTTGTGAATGTTCACAAATATCCTTAGTATTACTAACCATTTCACCATTTAATTACTTATGCTTGCATTAAGTTGGTGTTGTTACTTTATATTTGAGGGTAATCTAGTTCAAAAGCTAGTCTAAATAGGAGTAACTTATTTCCTACATAAAAGGGATCATATACATGCATTTTAAGAAACTGAAGGTTAAATATGTGGAGTCAAATATTACAAGGACCAACAATTTACTAATAGTTGAGGGACAAAAATTGTTATTATTCCTAAATATAATAGTATTCACTTTTACTGTTCTTAGTATACTTTTTCTCTAATGTTAGTTCTAAATTTATAGGCTTTTCGGATACTTAGAGTGAAATGGTACGTATGTTAGATATCTTTTGCATTTTACTTCCCAACGAGTTTTCTATGGTATCAAGTTTTGTATATTCCCTTAGGCCTTATCTGCAAATCTTTTTCTGTTCTATACTTAAAAATAATTTCACTCTCATACAGTAAAAGAATCCATTTATATATGTCCTTCAACAACTTCGTCTCACCCACACTGTGCAGTTAACCAAAAATTCTGACAAGGAAATTAAAAAAAACTACACTAAAAGTTTTCTTTATGTATATACATAAAAGAATTATCTATATACATATATAGGCAATTTTTCGACAAAGGGAATTTAATTGAACTTGTTTCACCGTACATAGCTCCGCCACTGTTCCCACATTGTCAATATTTTCTCCGTCACTTCATTAACCTCATCAGCTCTCTCAATTCCAACCAGATTCACAACTTAAAAATAGTGTTTTAAAAAGTGGGGCCCAAGGCGAGACGTTTTACATATGTCTCAACGAATTTTTAATATTTTATAAAATAATATAATTACAGTAAATATTTTTAAATAGGTAAAATTGCATAAAATTGAAGAAAGATATAAATAATTAAAAGATATATATAGATGTGTTTCATCCTCACAAAAAACTAGTCAAAATAATTGATTATATGCTGTTTACAAGCACAAATAATTTGAGTGGAAAAGAATTAAGTTTTCTACACGGAGGAACTAAAAGGATAACCTGTAATTTGAACTTTGAACTTATTGCTATAGAGAAGAATTGGGTGTTCTTTGTATTTAGGAAAAAAAATTGACTTTTCGTTCTTTTGGGAGATGGTAGGAGACTAGCGGATAAGATAAAGAGTTGTGAGAGACCATAAATTGGGCTTTTAGCAATAAGAAAAAGGCCTTGAGTTTTAAATTTAATGTTTTAGTTTATTTTAAAACTTTTAAGTAATAACACGCTGACTTTTGAGAATTTAGGTATTATATAAAAGAATTTCTAGACAATAAATTGTGACGAGAAAATAAAATCAAGACCGAAAAATATCGCAACAATTGTAGTATTTTATTTCAAATGATATGAGTATACAATCTCTATGAATCCTTTGATTCTTCTTTCCAACAGTAAATAAATTCAAGGGTCTTTGAGCTTGATCTTGAATATATAGTTGTCGCCACGAACGATGATCTTGTTCTTGAGCTTTAGCTTGATTGCTTGAACTTGACCTTGATTTGTTCTTCGTTCTTGAGCTTGAACTTGATTTGTTCTTCGTTCTTGAGCTTGAACTTGATTTCTTGAACTTGAACTTGAACTTGAAGCTTGAAATGTGTGGAGGAATTTGCAGCGTTTGATCCGCAAGCTCTTTCTTGCTTCTTGTTATCACTTCTGGGTCTTTTTTGGGTTATGAAGACCCCTATTTATAGTTGTGGAAGGGAGGCGTTGTGATAAGAACAAACTCTTTCCGACCAATCAAAATGAAGTGTGACATAGCCGCATTTGATTGGACAGAACATGTCACTTGCACACGTGGCGCGATTTCATTAGCCTTTTAATGTAATTTGGCATGCCTTGTCATTTTGACATGTGGCATGGTCCTATTGGCTCTTCCATTTGACATGGCGTGTCATGTCATTTGACACGTGGCACCCAACTGGGCCTCTAGGAAGATGGCATCTTGGGCTTAATTAAGTGGGATCACCACTTTAGCCCAATTAAATAGACTAGGCCAATGGATTAAGGCTTATTTATTTAATCCATATATATTGGGCTTATAATTAATCCAATTATATTAGTCCAATAAATTTATTTGAACTGATATATCTTGAATTTTAAAATATAGTCCCAATTATTTTACGGATTTAATTCCAATAAAATTTATATGCCTACANAATGGATTAAGGCTTATTTATTTAATCCATATATATTGGGCTTATAATTAATCCAATTATATTAGTCCAATAAATTTATTTGAACTGATATATCTTGAATTTTAAAATATAGTCCCAATTATTTTACGGATTTAATTCCAATAAAATTTATATGCTTACAAATGCCTCCTACTTCAAAACTCGTCAAGATGTTTAAACTTTTGAAAACTAGTCTTGAAGTATTTAGGTAACAAATGTCTTTATTTATTTTACCCATTTTTGCAAACATCCAATTTATCTTCACGTAAAAAGATTAATTGAGAAGAATCCAAACTATAACTTTGAGATTCTAATTCAAATTCACATGAGATATTAGTGAAAGAATCAAAAATATGATTTACTTCTTGCCTTCCTAATTAGATGGACTTCTGAGACTTTGTCCCTTACTACTTTTGGCCTTATACGGTTTTGTCAAAATCCGTAAGTGTCCAAATTGGATAGAAGCCTTCCGCTTGTAGCTTTCTTCACTAGAATTGAATTAGGAGAGCAAGTCCATGTTGGACTCTAAAAATCTTTACTCCCACATCGCAATTAACCCATCAACTGGCATCTTTGGAGAATCTATAAAATAGGGATGTGCCTTCCCTTCAATTGGCATCAGTCGCAACTCGCAAGCCTATCCAAGTGAATCGTTGTCAGTTATTGTTATTATTATTATTTTTTTGCGTTTTGTTTTCTTTTCTTTTTCTTTTTTTTTCTTTTTGTAGGACAAACGAGAAGGATGTGTTTTTGTTTAACGAGATGATACATGCATGAGAAAGATAATCTTAGGGTGTGAGGGGATGGGTACTCATCCTTGCCTAAATATCGGAGAGATTACTCTCAATGTGGCCCGACTATCGGAGAGATTACTCTCAATGTGGCCCGACTATCATAGAGATTACTCTCAATGCACCCCGACTATCGGAGAGATTACTCTCAATGTGGCTTGACTAATAGGGAGATTACTCTCAATTCGCCCTGACTAACGGAGAGATTACTCTTAATGTGGCTCGACTATCAGAGAGATTACTCTCAATGCGCCCCGACTATCGGAGAGACTACTCTCAATGTGCCCTGACTATCGGAGAGATTATTCTCAATGCGCCTCCACTATCGGAGAGATTACTCTTAATGTGGCTCGACTATCGGAGAAATTACTCTCAATGCGCCCCGACTATAAGAGAAATTACTCTCAATGTGGCTCAACTATCGGAGAGATTACTCTCAAAATGACCCGACTATCGGAGAGATTACTCTTAATATGGCTCGACTATCGGAGAGATTACTCTCAATGTGCTTCGACTATCGGAGAGATTACTCTCAATGTGTCCCGACTATTGGAGAGATTACTCTCAAGAGACTTATATGTCCACCTTAAGATTGGAAAATATAGTTTCCTTTTAAGGATAAACCCACGAACAGGCCAACTTAAGGTGCAAAGGGACTCATATGTCTATTGGAAAATTATAGTTTCATTTTAAGGACAAACCCACGAAGAGGCCAACTTAAGGTAAAGTGACTCATATGTCCACCTTAAGATTGAAAAATTATAAAGTTTTAACTCGAAGACTTTGTGGACTTAACGACATTGACTTGAAAATTATAAAGTTTCAACTTAAAGAGTGGAGAACGTGAAGACTTCAACTTGAAGACCGACGGACTTGAAGACTTCAACTTGGAGACTTAGAGGGTTTAAACATTTCAACTTGAATAGCAGCAAACTTGAAGACCGGAGGACTTAAAGATTTGATGAACATGAAGATATAGTAAATCCCTGAACTTCAGTACAAATACTTGGTATCCTCCTAAAAGACTATAATCGCCTTATTGAAGACTGTCACGACCCAAACCGATGGGCCACGACCGGCATCCGGTACCTTACTCAACCGAGTACCAACGTAACGTATCTTTTGTATCATACTATCATAGGTAAATGAGCTGGAGAGGCTGTCGTGAGATAAATAGAATAAAATATGAAATACCAACTTGGGCCTATAAGACCAAAATGATCACTCGTATACTACATATAGGCCGACAAGGCCATACAATCTTTTACATACTTGGCATATGTCTACAAGCCTCTAAGAGTAGATAAATACCATAAAGGTCGGGACAGGGCCCCGCCATACTAAACAATACACGTCTGAATCATACTGACCAAATAAGCAACTCTGAAGCAAATGAAGTGCACCAATATCTTCCGCTGAGCTGATAGCCTACTTGGATAACTCTCAACCTGTCTATCGGGACTTGCGGGCATGAAACGCAGAATCCCTAGGCAAAAGGGACGTCATTACAAATAAAGTACCGAGTATGTAAGGCATGAGAGTAGTATATAAAAGGCATGAAAGAAACATGGAGTAAAGAACTCAACTTGTAATGAATAGCTCTGTGAATCATGAAAATTTATAATGCCATGCATGTGCGTATAAATTCCATACCATGTATAGGTATATGCGTACATAACATCATCAAGCCTCTGAGGGCATCCCATCATATCATCTCGGCCACTGTGGGCAAAATCATCAACGTATACCAGCTGATCAGGTGGTGGTGCGTATATAATGCCGTAATCTTTTTCCATATCCCATATACATATAATATAGATGTATATAATGCCTTCTGGTCATGGGTCAATATACATGTATAAATGCATGAAATGCATAAGAAATACGTTAATAAGATTTCTTGAATATCATAAAATCAATATGCCTTTCGGACAAACTTTATCAAATACATATTTTTCTGAGACCCATGAATAGAGGATATAATAATAATTTACATGGGAAATCAAGAATATAAACACCCCTAGTATTTCTATGAATAGAGTCATTTATGAAAGTTGAGTATTTTGCTCATTTCGTTGGTATCATTTGGATCATGCCAAAAAGAAAGAAGGGATAGCCTTAACATACCTTAACTCCATTGAGTACTTAATACCTTCCAAGCAATTCTTCATACAACTCAACTCAATCTACCATAGCATAAGGAGATTTAAAATCAGTGTTGAGTAAAGGCTAAGTTCGCAACTTAAACTAGTAGCTCGTTTACGTAAATTTGGGCAGCATCTCCCCTGTAACTAGGCCCTCCTGCAATACCATATACAAACAACAACAAGAGCACAACAATAACAACATGTAAGCATCATTTTCCAACCCTATCTCTATCACAATATACCACAAAATATCCCACACACCCTAATCACTTCATACATAAAACGACAACCAAAGTAGTGTCAAACAACTTAAAAAATATAACGACGAACGAGCAGCCCACTATTCCATCATTATGTGGTGTTTCTCCACACCATTTGTCTTCCAACACTCTATTAAACAGTAGAAAAATATACATCCCAAAGGCAACACGAAACAGCCCATAAAACAATCTACTACAAGTCAAATAACTCGAACTCACGGCTTCCGATCACCGTCCTGTGAGTTCTAACTATTAGGAAACGAATTTATCAACATTCCTTGATATTTAAGCACCTAAATACAGAAATTAGGAATTTTATTAACTATTAAATACATTCTAAAACTCAAGCTACAAGGAAAAAGAGAGGCGATATAGCGATACTTACGTCGTAGGGAGCGTTTTAATGTTATCGCCTTTTAATTCCGTGCATGGGATGATACTATTCTTTGAAACACTATTAGAGAGCTCAAAGACAGGTTCTATGGTGTTCCATGGTCAGGTTCTATGTGAAAATGAAGAGATATACGAGTTAAGATATATATATCAACTTTTGAAAAGTCAAACAGGTGCTAGCTTGGCTCCCTCTCATTCGCCCATTTTCCGACGCTTATATCTTTTTATCCTGGTGCCGTATGAACGAAGGGTTAAGAGCGTTGGAAACTAAATTCAAAAACCTTCAATTTGGTATAAAATATGTCTCAAAATACCTCATATAGCATACAAAATCTATTTCTCAAAAAGCTCTGTTACAGGGCAAATCCTTAGTCGGTTTTTTCGCAACTTTAATCCGATTTTTCCCAAACTTCATATTTCTATCCAAACATCATATATAGCCATATTATGACTTTAAAATCATTTTAATAATTATTAACAAGTTTTATATTCATTTCGTTAGCTTGGGACACACAGGGTGTAACAAAGACACTGGTTTATCATGAAGGCTTGCCCCCTCTAAGTTATATGAGATCCAAAATTCAAAAGAAGAATGAAATTTCAGCTTGATTTTCAAGTGTTGTTTGAATGAGTTACTTCCATCATACTTCATTTGGATAGTGACTAGGGCAATATGTATCTTTTGAACTTATGTGACTGAACTCAGAATGAAACTCTAAGTTGCCTACGTACCTCGGTGAAAAGGATCAAGTCATACCGTAGTTCAGAATGAGCGATTTTTTTTTTATTTTCTTATTTCTTTTTATATCCTAAATTTTGCCTAGGCCACCTCTTTCAAGATTTTCAACCTAGCGGACTCTTCTTTTTTATGTCCTAACTTTTGCCTAGGCCGTCTTTTTTGAGGTTTTCAACCTAGAGGGCTATTTTTTGTTTTTTATATGTCCTAGGGCTGCCTCTTTCGAGATTTTCACCCTAGCAGACTCTTTTTTTTTATGTCCTAACTTTTGCCTAGGTCACCTCTTTCGAAGTTTTCAACCTAGCGCACCCTTTATTTTTTTTATGTCCTAACTTTTGCCTAGGCCGCCTCTTTCGAGGTTTTTAACCTAGCGGACCCTTTTTTTGTGGTGGGTTGTACACAGTTTATACTCATGCGGGCTAGTAGTGTAGGAATATGCAGTTTAGGCTCATGCGTCAAGGAGCGTTGAAACTTCAAGGATAATACTTCTTCAAAAACTTGCCATTGATAGGGCTGATTCTCATGTAATCTGCATCAACCAGCTTGTAAGCCCCACTTAAGTAAGCTTTTTATATGCCATATGGCCCATCCCATTTTGAAGTGAACTTCCCTACAGGTTTATGGGAAGTAATAATGGGTCTTCGTATGGCAAGGACTTGATCTCCTACTTGAAAGGATCTCAGGAGAACTCTTTTATTGAAGGCGCGAGACAATCGAGCTTGATAACATTCAAGACTATATTGAGCTTCCAACCTCTTCTCATCAAGAGCCTCCACCTCTGCTAATCGAAGTCGGGCATTTTCTTCATCAGTGATCCCTTCTTGAATAGCCAGTCGTAATGAAGGTATTTGACGCTCGAGTTGCAAGACAACTTCGACTCCATAAATAAGCGAATAAGAAGTCGATTATGTTGGCGTGCGGTGAGTCGTCCTATATGCCCATAGAGCTTCTTCCATACGGTCATTCCAATCTCGTTTGGATTTGGAGATGACTTTCTTTAACAAGTTGCATAGAGTTTTGTTGAATGCCTCAGCTAGACCATTGGCGGCAACATTGTACATCAAAGAGTTACGTTGCTTGAAGACAAAGAGATCACAAATCTAGTTCATCAACCTATTATCGAATGGCTTTCCATTATCTGTTATTATGTAACAAGGAATGCCAAAGCGATAGATCATGTTTACTCAGATGAAACTTGAAATATTTTCCTTCTTTACCTCCTTAAGAGCAACAACTTCAACCCATTTTGAGAAGTAGTCAGTTGCAGCCAAGATGTATAGATGCCCACCATAGGATTTGGCAATGGTCCAAGAACATCCAATCCCCAAGCGTCAAACGGCCAGGATGCCACAGTCGGGTGTAACACTTCAGGAGGTTGATGAATAAAATTTGCATGTAATTGACAAGCCTTGTATCTTCGAGTGTAGTCCAAGCAATCTTTTACCATCGTTGGCCAATAATATCCCATCATTTTTATATAGAAGTGGAGCTTTGGTCCAGAATGGTGTGACCCACATACCCTAGAATGTGCCTCTTGCAAAGCTTGGAGTGCTTCTTCTTCCCCTAAGTATCGTAAGAGTATTCCCTCGAATGACCTTATGTATAGAGTATCTTTGTAGTAAAGGAAGCGAGGTACACGACGACGAATTTCAGTCCTTCTTCTCAGACTTTCTGGAAGTATCCCATAGATTAAGTATTCAATAATGGGTTGTCGCTATTCTTCTTTCTCTGTTTCAGAAACAACGACAAGATGCTTGAGTTCATTTTCTTCACCTTCAACCTCATTTGGCAGCGGTACTACCCATTTTTGGTAGACAGTAACTTGCACTTGATCAGGCAGGGTTAACGACGAAGCTAGGGCAACTAAATCATCAGCCTTCTTATTTTCCTTCCTTGGCACATGCTGAATAGTCACATCACCAAGCCACCCCATTAATTTTTATCGTAATCATGATATGGGCGTAGTTCAGGCTTCTTGACCTCGTAACTACCTAAAAGCTGGTTGATCACCAACTGAGAGTCACCAAAGACTTGCAATTGCAACCGATTCATTTTGACAACCATTTCAAGCCCAAGTATTAGTGCTTGATACTCAACAACGTTGTTAGAGAAGAGTTGCATCAACGTAAAAGAGTAGGGCAGATCTTCATCTTAAGAAGTGACAAATACTACACCAGCACCAGATCCTCCATGATGTGCAACACCATCAAAGTGCATCTTCCATGAAGGTTGAATTTCAACGACCATTGCATCCTCATCAGGCAGTTCATCAGTTAGCTCCTAATCATCAGGTATAGGGTGATCTGCCAAGAAGTCGACCAATGCTTGTCCTTTTACAGCCTTTTGAGGGATGTACAAAATCTCGAATTGTTGAAATTGGAGATATCATCTCGCTAGTCGATCATTAAGAACAGGTTTTGACATCACGAACTTGATGGGATTTGCTTTAGAAACAAGAGGAATAACATGAGCTTGAAAGTAGTGCTTCAACTTTTGAATTGAGAAGACTAGTGCCAAACACAACCTGTCAATTGGTGAATAATTCAGCTCGTTTGGTGTCATCATCCTGCTCAAGTATTAAAGAGAGTTTTCTTTCCCCTCACTATTTTCTTGGGCCAAAAACGCTTCAACATACCTTTCATGTGCTGAAATATATAGTATCAATGGGTTTCCAAGTATAGGGGCTGCAAAAACCGGAGGCTTCATCAAGTAGGATTTAATGAGCTCAAAGGAATTGCTATACGCTTGGTCCCATTTGAAAAGGGCACCTTTCTTCATAAGGCGACTGAATGGTTAGCACCTCCCAGCTAGATTTGAGATGAATCTCTAAGGTACGCTAAATTTCCTTGCAGACTTTTTAATTCGTGAATATCATGAGGCTCGGGCATTTTCAAGATTGTATCTACTTTGGCTTGATAAATTTTAATCCCTCGATGTCAGATAATGAAACCAAGGAACTTTCCGGAAGTAACTCCAAAGGCGCATTTCAATGGATTCATCCTAAGTCGGTACCTCCGGAGCAACTCAAACACCATTCTCAAGTCTTTCGAGTAGTCGCCTCTCTTTCTTGATTTTACCACCAAGTCGTCCATATAGCATTCGACATTTTTATGTAGAAGGTCATCAAAAATATTCTGCATAGCCCTTTGATAAGTAGCACCAGCGTTCTTCAAGCTAAAAGGCATTACCCTGTAGCAATAAATACCCTTGGGGTGCGGAATGCAGTAAGCTCTTCATCTTTTGGTGCCATGCAAATTTGGTTATATCCTGACAAACCATCCATAAACGACATTGCCTCATACCCAGTAGTAGCATCGATCACCAGCTCTGGAATAGGAAGCGGTAATTCATCTTTGGGACACGCATTGTTGAGATCCCTGAAGTTGACACACACTCGAATGTGGCCATTCTTCTTCCTTACAGGGACAATACTTGAAACCCATGTTGGGTATTTAACTTCACGAATAATCCAGCTTCGATGAGTTTGTTAACTTCGATTTCAATCAAGGGAACCAAGCCTGGCCTAAAGCGACTTTGGGCTTGTTTAACCGGGCGAGCACCATTCTTGACGGCAAGGTGATGGACTGCTACTTTCGGGTCCAAGCCAGGCATCTCTTTGTAGATCCAAGCAAAGACATCCCTAAAGTCCTTGAGTAACTCAATATAAGTGCTTTCTTCATCCGCTTCTAGTAAAGCACTTAGGTATGTGGGTCTTGGTTCTTCATTGGTGCCAAGGTTAACTTCTTTTAAGGTATCAACTGTAGTCTTCACTCCTTCTTCAAGTTCAGGTGGAGCATCTTTCGCATCTTCATCTTCTTGAGGGTCCCCATCATTGAAGGATATGTGATAACACGATGAAACATCGTCCAATTTCTCGTCATTCTCTATTAGAGATAAAACACCATGCTCGCCTTGTGCAGTAACATGATACGAAGAACCCATACTTTCTTCGTCTTCATCACGTTCTTTAGTGTAGACCACAATGTATGGATTCACCTTCAGTACCTCATCACATGAAACCATGATTTTTGTTTGTCGCTTCATTCTAGAAGGAACCAAACTTTGGAAATCTTTAGAGATCTTCTGAATTTTGGGCAAAGCGGCTGTTTTTGTATTTCGATAATTTCTCTGGAACTTATTCCCATTCTGTAATGGACCCAATCTCTCAAATACAGAAGTTCTCACAGTTGATTTTCCAAGTCGATCAAAGATAGAAGGCCTGTTAGAAGAGTCAGATTCGTCTTCTACAGTGATATAATTGTTGATCGCCCTTCTTATGGAGATGCACACTAGTGAGAGTTGCTTGTATCCCAAACCTTCACGCGGTTGCCTCGTTGCATCTTCTAATGGGAGATTCCCTAACTTTGACGGCTCATTGGGATTATATCCAGCTTTTGCAAAAAGCATTAGGATCAAAACCTTTATCTGTTTGCTTTGTAGGGAGTGCCACATTCTGCAAACGATTTTGGGCTACAAACCCTACAAGTGGCTTTGAGGACAACTTTACTGGTTCATTTTACCGGAAGACTTAACTCCTTTAGCATGTTAGTTTGGAGATTAGATTATTCACCTTCATCTTTCTTTCTTTTAGGGACATATTGGAGTGCAGGACTTACTTTCTTTCCATAAGACGCAATATCCCCTCTATGAGATTTATTCGCGTTGGGTTGTACCTCCTCGGTAATAGCTTTGGATATACCAGCAATCACCTCAGCTCTTTTAGTTGTGGGCTTATCATTCTTGCTTTTCATGCTATCATCAGCTTTTCTCCCCCTCACAATGCGGTTCTTCAAGTAGAACTTTGCATCGGCGAAGTGTGACTCAGCCTCGGTGAATGGCTCATCATCAGCAACTATCTTCTTCTCGACTTCACCCTCATAATATTTCAAACATTTATGGTAGGTAGATGGAGCCCCTTTATTCTCATGTATCCAAGGCCTTCCGAGCAAGACGTTGTATGAAGTCTTTGCATCGATCACATACAGCCATGCACTTGATTGTATATCTTCAATGGTGATTCCCAACCTGATCGCACCTTGTGCTTTTTGCCCCCTTGGTTGAATCCTTGGATCATCACATGACTTTCTGAGAGTTCGTTCATGGGAATACCAAGTTCTTTCACAGTGCGAATTAGCAATATGTTCACTGAGGATCCTCCAACAACCAAAATTCCATTTACCCTTTCATCACACATATAGCCAACCAGGTACAATGAGTGATTATGAAGAGTGTCACCTAGCAGAAGATCATCATTTGTGAACGTGACTTTTTCCTCACAAGCATTAACTTCTTGAGGAGTGGACTCGATGAGATTTTCCAAAGATAGTGCCAAAGGTAGGTCGTCACTCCCTTCATCAGCATGGCAACATGAGGCATCAATACCCCCATGGGAAATCTTCGTGCGGAACCAACTTGGTAAAAACTCCTCCAAGGTCACTGGATGTCGTGGCTTTTGAGGGTGGTGCACCTCCACTTTTGCTTTCTTTAAGTGCTTAACTGGATTCCATCTCCTTGATATTTTTACCATCATTTTCCTTGTTGGTTGTTCTACTGATTCTTTTCGTGGGCTCCTTCTGTGGTGCCTATGACCAGTAATTCTTCATCTTTACTTTCTTTAAAACCACATAATTTATCCGGACTGAATGAACCAAAGGTGATAGAGACTTAGTTTGCGATTGCTTTCTCATCTTCAAGCACGATCTTCTTTTCGCGAGCCAAGTCCATAACTTTGTTCTTGAAGACAAAGCACTTCTCTAGAGGGTAGCTCACAAGTCGATGGTATTTGCAGTAATTTGGGTCATTTGTTTTCCCAGCTTCACTTGGTCACTTCATCTCTGGAAGCTCAATGAGATTTAACTCGGTGAGTTCTTCAAAAATAGCTGGCACATCAGAATCCTGAAATGGGTACTCTTTCTCTTGCATTTCTTTTAGAGTCAACTTTCTACTTGGATTATCTTGAAAAGAAGTGGATTTCATACTCTGCTTCTTGCTCACCTTCGTCAACAACTTTACAAGTGATGTGTTGACATTCATAGCTTCTTTGCTTTCAGGCTTGGGTACAAACTTGCCTCACTTCCTGACTTCTTGCTTGTCGTTCCCCTCGCGAGGTTCGTAGATGGGCAACCTTTTATTTCCAGCAGAGGCCATGCTCAATTCCATGCCATGGGCATGAGTTGCAAGTTCTTCAAATGTGCTAGGGTTGATACCTTGCAAGATGTAGCGCAATCCCCAATGCATGCCTTGTATGCACATCTCTATGCCTGAAGCTTCACTAAGCCTGTCTTTGCAGTTGAGGCTTGTATTTATCCAATGATTTATAAAGTCGATAACTGGTTTACCCTTTCGTTGACGAGTATTTGTAAGTTCTATCATACTCACAGTATGTCTCGTGCTATAAAAGCGATTGAGGAATTCTTGCTCTAGTTGATCCTATCTATCAACAGATCGAGCCTCGAGGTCCGTGTACCAATCAAAAGCATTTCCTTTT
Source organism: Nicotiana otophora (assembly GCA_000715115.1). Classification (NCBI taxonomy): domain Eukaryota; kingdom Viridiplantae; phylum Streptophyta; class Magnoliopsida; order Solanales; family Solanaceae; genus Nicotiana; species Nicotiana otophora. The sequence continues at coordinate 75,206 of AWOL01S0004225.1, forward strand.
AATTTGCAGACAAACTGCTTAATGAGGTAATCTCCATAAGTCCCAGCATTGTTGCATGTCTCAACTAAGTGCGCCACATATTGCTTTGGATTGTCTTTGCCATCGAACTATTAAAATTTTAGAGGTTGATAGCTAGCAGGCATCTTCAACATATTGATCCTTGAAGTGTACGACTTTGCATAGGTAAAGGAGGACTTGGAAGCAACTTCATATTTGTTTTTTATAGTTCCTTCAATGAACTTCTTTAGTTGATTGGTTGGAATCATCCCTTCCGAAAAGACTGAAATTTCCTTAGTGGATGCAACTTGTCGTGTGGGAGGATCAATCTCTTGAACTTCTGGGAGTTTGCCAGGTGCATGGGTGGATTCTTCTTCCATCAAGATTCCCACCCTATCTGTTAGCTTGTCGATTCTAGCATCTTGATTTTGCATGAACTTGGTCAAGCCAGCGATTGCTTCCGTCAAGTTTGCCAACTGCTCATTCACAGATGAAGTGTTTGTCACCATGACTTGCATGATTGTCGTGGACGATGGAGAGTAGCATAGATTTTTACACAGATTGATCCTTGATTGGCTCACGCTATGTGGTGTAAGTGGGAGGATCCATCACTTGAAGCATCATCATCTTCCTTCACAGCAGAGTGCTTGGATCTCGAGAGGTCAAGCACAGCAAGAGTTTTCTTGATCTTTTCAGCAACATCGCTTCCTCCTTCGGGTGCGTTTGTGAAAGATCTTTCTCCTTTTGAGGATGAAGATCCAAAAATAGGGGTTGATATGGATGGAACTTGGGGTGCTTGTTGTCCTAACTAGCTTGCTTTGCTACTCATAATGGGTCCAAAGCTTCCAAAGGTAACATCGACGATGCTTTCTACATCAGCATAGAACCTGAAATAAGCATCCTCGGTGGAAGTTGAACTGGAGTTGATTTTCTTTGAAGCCATTTCAATGTTCTTGAACTTTGATGATTGAAAAGTAGAGATGAGAGGTAGAGATTGTCCCACTAGGCGTGCCAGAATTTGTAGACAATAAATTGCGTCGAGAAAATAAAATCAAGGCCGAAAAATATCGCAACAATCATATGTATTTTATTTCAAATGATATGAGTGTACAATCTCTATGAATCCTCTGATTCTTCTTTCCAATAGTAAATAAATTCAAGGGCCTTTGAGCTTGATCTTAAATATGTAGTTGTCGCCACGAACAATGATCTTGTTCTTGAGCTTTAGCTTGATTGCTTGAACTTGACCTTGATTTGTTCTTCGTTCTTGAGCTTGAACTTGATTTCTTGAACTTGAACTTGAAGCTTGAAACTTGTGGAGGAATTTGCAGCGCTTAATCCACGAGCTCTTTCTTGCTTCTTGTTATCACTTCTGATGGTCTTTTCTGGGTTATGAAAACCTCTATTTATAGTTGTGGAAGGGAGGAGTTGTGATAAGAACAAACTCTTTCCGACCAATCAAATTGAAGTGTGACATGGTCGCATTTGATTGGCCAGAATATGTCGCTTGCACACGTGGCACGATTTCATTAGCCTTTTAATGTGACTTGGCATGCCTTGTCATTTTAACACGTGGCATGATCCTATTGGCTCTTCCATTTGACGTGACGTGCCACGTCATTTGACACGTGGTACCCAACTGGGCCTCTAGGAAGATGACATCTTGGGCTTAATTAAGTGGGCTCATCACTTTAGCCTAATTAAATATACTAGCCTAATGGATTAAGGCTTATTTATTTAATCCATATATATTGGGCTTATAATTAATCTAATTATATTAGTCCAATAAATTTATTTGAACTGATATATCTTGAATTTTAAAATATAGTCCCAATTATTTTACGGATTTAATTCTAATAAAATTTATATGCCTACAGACTTATTCAACAAATTTTATTTTAATTTGAAAAAGTCTTTTGGACTTACGCCTCACTGCAAAAAATTGCTTCAACGCCGGGCATACGCTCTGAATTACTAAGTGTATGTCTCTTGAGACTTTCACCTCGGAATAGTTTTGATACATCTCGCCCTAGGGCTCGCCCTGAAAATACCTTGTAAAACACCGGTTACAAACGGCATTTTGTTTCTCAAATTTATCTAAATAATTTCTATTCTATTTTCGCCATTAAAGCAAACACTTTAAAGACAAAATCTAATCATGTCTTTCATATGACTTATTAGTGGGACTTGTCATATGTGGGTGTCCAATTCGGAGACGGAACTGGGCTGAAATGATTACACCCACTTCAACTGACTCATTTGTGCCAGCCCAAACCGGTGTCAAATAAAACAAACATAAATCGATTTTGATTATCGTAGTAAAGTACATATGACGTATTATTGTGAAAGGATAATGTAGAATTCGAGCAACTACTATTTAGGCTTTTAATTTTCTTTTACGACAGTAGGCTCATGACTAGAATTAAGGCAAGATAGAAAAGGGTCAAAACTGCAACCACTGGGCTGTAATTTGATTCGGTGTAGCTAAAACAAAAAGTAAAATTTTCGTGCGGCGCGTCTGGTGTTGCTAAATTTGTATTCACTTTTTAAAAAATATCTAATTAATATTTAATTTTTAAATAACTTTAGATACATATACTTTTCTCTTTTTTTTTAGATGCTTTCTTCTTCTTTTTGCTTAGAGTTTCGTCTTTTTCTTCTTCTTAGTTACAAAATGAGTTTGTTAAATTTGTTATTGTTTTGATAATTTGATGATTGAGATTTATTTTTTTATGATATTTGAAAATTATATTTCAAATTTGAGCTTATTTAGAGTAGTTTGGAATCGGATCGTGTATTGAATTGTTGAAATTCGAATAACAAGTTTATGTTTCAGAACTTCAGATTTGATTTCTGAAGTTGCATTTGAAAAATAGAAAAACTTTAGATTTAATTTCTGAAGTTGCGTTGAAGAGATTAAACTACTTCAGATCCGAGCGGATACACTTTGAAAATTTTTGTGCGATACGGATATAGCTTCAATGATAGTCCCAACAATGGTACATATGAAAATGCTCCCTTTTTAATTTACCTATAACAGAGTTCTTGGAGAAGTGTTTTCTTTTTTTGGTATGATTATGTCACGACCTCATTTTCCCGCCTTAGGACATTGTGATGACACCTAATCTTTAAGATTAGGTAAACCTAATTAACAAGGAAATATTACAGAAATAACGACTAAAATATGAAATAAAGTTGAGAAGTCTTATAATAACTCCAATGCAAAATCACAATACAATATTCCCAAAGCCCGGTGAAACTGAGTCATAAGCTATATAGAAACGTACTAAAACCTCCAATACAACACTGTCTTAAAAAAAAGATAAACGGCAATGGAAAGATAACTGAATGTGACTTCGAGGCCTGCAAAATATCAAGCGGGTATACCTTGAAATCTCTAGCCGTGCAGATACAACTCTCAATAACACGATTAAAAGTACCTGGATCTGTACAAAAATGTGCAGAAGCATAGCATGCGTACACCACAACGGTACTCAGTAAGTATCAAGTTTAACCTCGGTGGAGTAGTGACGAAGCCAGTTCAAGACACCTACCAGACATAGAAACTTGTACAAGATATAACATAAAACTAGGAGTGGCAAACGGGCGGGTCGGATCAAAATGGATGATGAAAAAACGGATAAATTATTCGACCCGATCCATATTTAACATGAATAATAAACGAGTTAACCGGCGGATAAAATGAGTAACCATATTATCCATCCATGGCTTCACATTAGCCTCAAGCTCTAATATGAATTTGCTACCCCTTGCAACAGAAGAACATTTTTTTTATATCAAATCAGCGACTTAGAGCAATTTCGCGATCATCTATGTCTCTAAGCTAAATATTTTTTTATGTCAATATAATTCAATAATTTATATACGAGCACGCACACATAAGAAAATCTGTTTTTGTCATATTAAAATGCATTTTCTCGGTGAAGGAAATTTAACCGAACTGCAAAATCTAAACTAAGAGAACATTTTGAGATGATTCAGGCATTAACATATTCTTATTAAAAAACAAAAAAAATCTCGTATTACTGTCAATTTTTTAATCATACAAAAAGGTTGTACCAAAGCAAATTTACCTCCTTCATATGAAGTTTCAAATAAAGTGCCTAACTACTAATGCTGAAACTGTCTGATATCTTTTTGTCATTTCGAAAATATACTGTAATGAGTTCCTAGCTATATGGTTCACATATTTTTATAGCAATTTGTTTTTGATAAGGTAATATTTATAGCAAGTTTAACAGTATCAAAATATGTGATTTTAATTTTTTCAAGTGAGTACTATGATGAAATATAAAAATATATACAAAGTTCACTAAGGACCAGTTTGGTCATGAGTTTTGCCAAAATAAATTTGGGATTTATTTGGCAAACACATGTTTGGCCATAGATTTTGCCCACATTTTGGCAAAATCTCAAATCCAAAATCCCAAAATCTCCTCAATTGCTGATATTGGGCAAAAACATGACCGTTACATTTTTTAAAATTTTTAAATATTACTCCAAACATTTATAGTTTGTAAAAGAGCTCACATTTATTACGACCAACTAAATATTTGATGAATATACTCCCTTATCAGCTCAATCCTTTGTGCATCTTACTTTGCTTCTGATTTGTAGGCTAAATGGCTTTCTGAACACTCATATCAGTTAACTTTTTCTTTTTAATTAGGAGTCGTAATTCTCTAATGGGATTTCACTGTAATTAATGATTTATATAGTTCATTATAAGGCTCCAGATTTCCGAGGACATGACACTTGATAGGAAGATGTGGAGGTCGGGTATTAGGGTTGTAGGTTAGGAGGTAGTTGAATCGTGTCTTACTTCGTAACATGGTGGGACTAGCCATGTAGGTACGGAGGTGTGAGCAGCTGGTCCTATTTAAGATAACTAGTGGGAATGTTGTGGCTTACTATTTTTCTTTTCAGTGTAGGTCCTATTTACTAGCTATCGCTTTTGCTTTACATCTTTCTTCTAGATTTCATGAGGTTCCTATTTTACTTATGACTATTGTGGTGATACTAATATTGTCTCCCTTTACTTTGCATTTTTCTTCTGGATTTCATGGTGTTTCTATTTATCCTATGATTGTTGTTGTAATACTAATATTGTCTCCCTTTTTGTCCCTTTT